>OZ012741.1:23206202-23430558 GCA_963859935.3 Lathyrus sativus
TTTTTCACCGTTGGAGGCCTCCCGGACCTCCGATTTCGATTCCGTAAAAACACAAATTCTCATAAAATTACAACCCACTCAACACTATAATTATCTCAAGTAAATTTACAATTTTAACACAGTTAAACCATCTAATCATTATTTTAAGATTATGCCTAAAACCTTTAAAATTAAGGGATATAAGTTCAATCCTGTATCATATTTACGCCCTAAATCACAAATTTTCCTACAATTGCCCCAAAGGCATCAGAGTTACTCACTGTCTAATATTCTTATCCCTTCAGGGTCAGACAGGTTCAAATCATAGTTTTGGCCACGAAGGCCTAAGGTTTCCTTTTTCCCCAATGAACCGCGGTTAGATTCACTAATAATAGATTTAGGCCACGGAGGACAAAGATCATTATTTCTCATATCTACCCTCAAACTCTCAGGAATACTTGCCATTACACCACAACCATCAGAGTTTTCACTATCAAATTTCTCTACAGGGTTAGACCAATGTCAAATCAGAGTTTTGGCCACGAAGGCCTAGTTTCCCTTTTACTCCAATGAATTCCCATGGTTAACCTCTCAATACTAGATTTAGGTCACGAATGCCAAAATCCCCTTTTCTCACCATCAACCCCAAAATCCCTTAAACCCTTAAATTGACCTTAAAACGTTGAATTTACACATTGAAAATCATGAAGACAATACTCCCCATACCTTAATTGTTGATCAAAGCCTTCTCAAATATTTCCGGGAATCCTCCGAAGCTTTTGCCTCCAATATTCCTTCTCAGAGCTCTGGCCTCAATTCTCCTCACGGTCTAACACATGAGTTCTAATTCCATCACAATTTCCTTTTTGTTAAACCTAGACTTGGGCCTCACAATTGGGTTTTTCCCATATTATCCTCACTAACTCCTCTTAATTGTTCAATTTGCCCTTATTTCACTTATATTTATTTTGATTAATAATAATATTAATATATTCATATTATATATTATTATTCAATATAAATAATCCAAATTCCATTAATTCCCAATATTCCACAAAACCAACGAAAATCACCAAAACGCGAATATTCTCATTTAAATAAATTAAATTAAATATTCCCATAATATTTGGGGTGTTACAACTCTCTCCCACTTAAAAGAATTTTCGCCCTTGAAAATTACCTCAAGGAAATAGAGTCGGGTACGACTCCCTCAACTGATCTCCACGCTCCCAAATCCAACTTTCTCCAGCTGGTCCTCCCCATAATACCTTTACCAAGGCAATCTCTTTACCTCGCAGTTGTTTCACTCCTTGTTCACCAATCTGAATTGGCAACACTTTAACAATCAAATTATCTCCCACCCGTACATCATCCGTCTGAATCATATGTGACAGATATGGAATATACTTCCTCAACTTAGACACATGAAATACATCATGCAATTTCACAAGCGACAGCGGTAAAACAGCCTAACATGCTACTTCTCCCACGCTTCCGCTGCGCCACTCTGATACAGACCAACAAAATAAGGTGTAAGCTTTCGAGACTTCAAAGCTTGGCCAACACCAGTTACCGGCATAACTCTCAACAACACGTGATCTCCCTCTTGAAACTCAAGTGCTTTCCTCCTCTTATCATGTTAACTTTTCTGACGACTCTGCAGCGCTTTCGTCTTTCTTGGATCATCTTGATCTTTTCAGTTGTCTCTTGCCCAATCTCAGGTCTGAGTACATCACTCTCGCCTGACTCATACCAACACAAAGGAGTCTTACACCTCCTACCATACAAAGCCTCATACGGTGCCATTCCGATACTAGAATGATAATTGTTATTGTAGGTAAACTCAACCAACGACAAATGACTATCCCATGATCCACCTTGATCCAACACACAAGCTCTCAGCAAATCCTCTAAAGATTGGATAGTTCTCTCTGTTTGTCCATCCGTCTACGGATGACAAGCAGAACTCAATCTCAACCTGGTACCTAAAGCGTCTGCAAACTCTCCCAAAACCTCAATGAAGATATCAGATCTCTATCAGACACAATACTCGACGGTATCGCATACAACTTCACAACTTCCTCAATATACATCTCAGCTAGCTTCAGCATAGAATGATTAATCCTCATTGGTAAGAAATGAGCTGATCTAGTTAATCCATCCACAATCACCCAAATCGAATCATATCCCTCTCACAGTCTTCGGCAAACCCGACACAAAATCCATGGAAATACTATCCCATTTCCACTCTAGAATATTCAACGGTTGCATCAGACCCAACGGTCTCTGATGTTCACTCTTCGTCTTCTGACAAGTCGAACCATCATACACAAACTCAACCACTTATTTCTTCATCCCTGGCCACCAAAACAATTTCCTCAAATCCTGGTACCTCTTCATAGCACTGGTATGGATACTCAATCCACTTAAATGTCCTTCCTCAAGAATTACTCTTTTTCAACTCAGCAATATATGAAACGTAAACTCTATCACGACGTCTCATGATACCATTCCCATTAATCCGAAAATCAGCTCTTCGACTTTGATTCATCAAATTGAACCGATCTACCAACTCAAATCAGATTTCCGACCTCCTCGAATCTCATCAAGAATACCACTAGTAAGCCTCAACATACAAAGCTTAACTCCATAAGAAGTCTCTTCGCAAACCAAACTCATATCACAAAATTGCTCAATCAGTTCTAACTCTTTTACCATCATCATCGGTATATGCAAAGATTTCCAAATCGATGCATCAGCTTGTCACACCCTAAATTTTGACCTTAAGATCCCGCCTCTTTGGGCTTATTTTCTTGCTTGTTTTATTTTACTTTTATATGTATGCTTATTTCGACTAACCAGTTTGCGTAGGTGCAGTACTGTCGAGTATAGATCCTTACAGTCCAGTACTTCAAAGTGTGACCGTTGGATCTTAGAGACCCTGGGATTATTCTACTGGTTGTCTCCTCGAATGCTTCTCGGAAGTTTCTTTGTTTGCCCCAGAATTTCAAGTTGTTTTGGTCGTTGGTATTGGGCACAGATATTTGAGGTTTTGCTTTGGTTCATAGGAGGTAACATCGCATGGCAAGTTTGGATAAAGATCATGAATGAAGTCTGGGTGATATAGCGTCAAGGCAAAATTGACTGGTGATAATCTTAAGTTACGATGAAATTTATCCAAGGGCGCACAACTCAAGAGATTCGGATAAGAGGCTCCAGAATAATTCAATTTACAAGATTAAGTTCAGAACTCAAGTTTATAAGTATAATTATACTAAATAAGGTTACAACTCGCCAAGTTGAAAATCAAGACAAAAGCCATTACAAGTGTTAGATAGGAAATCATTACAAGATTGATTATCCAAGAATTTTCATCGAACATTACAATAGAAGATTTACAAATATACACTTGACTTGATCACAATACTCTCAACCTTAAAGCATTTGGTTATCCTGTTATAACTTTACGCTAGATTACAGAATCCATATTGCACCAAACCATCCTAAAGACTACTTTAAAGCTAAGGGTTCAGATTCCACATCAATGTTCACTTTGTTACATATACATGGAAGAAATTAGAAGTTGTTGTTCTAAATCAAACTTGAACTTGATCTTCACCGTCATACTTCAGAGTTTCCATAACTTCATTCTAATCTCTGCAAGCACCGAAATTATTCTCCATTTGCCAATCCAAGCTCCATGGAATCACAAAAAAGAAGAATTGAATAAGTCAGCATAAGTGCAAGGAAATTGTAATAATAAAGCTGCCGTGAATCTTCCACAAAACAGCATGTTGGACATACTTATGTCCAGGTCATCAAAACAAGAAAGTAATGGGGGAAACTTCACAGTAACGGAAAATCTTGGAAAGAGTGAATGATTCAGAAATTTTTTTAACGCATCTTAAACACCTTGGCAGTACATGGATACGATGATCTTACCCAATATTCAGTCGTCCCATATGTCCTTGTGTAGCGCGAGAGTGAAATGCCGCTTTATCCTGCAGACTCAATAAAATTGTGGCCTGTTATATAACTGGTATAAAGAGAGAATGTGTTAAGTCTTGATGTCACAAAAATGCAATAATCTGAAATGGTCAGTTCTTACATAGAAAATCATGAAAATAGCCAAGATCAACACAGGAATTTACACCGCTTGAAGACTGCAACATGCTTAAGAAAACAAATATATGAATTTTCCAATTAATGTCATTATAATGGGCACAAAATTGAGAGCATTGATGATACTTAAACTGTGCAAATCTTTCCCTTGATTCTTTCCCGAGCTCGCTCATGCCGCTAAGTACATGTAAGAGATGAGAGATTGCTATGATAGCCTTCTTACTACAGCAGCTGCAACTGAAAACAGCGCTTATGAATTTTCGGAGTCACTGCAAGAGATGGGTACTTGACTATTGGAGAAAACTGCCTTAAATAATGATGAAGAGAGTGGTAAAGTTTTGGGGATGCTTGGAAGTGTGCAGCTTGAGCTTCAAAAAACTTGTTGATAGCTATCGTTCTCATGTAGCATTGACAATAACCAGACCATCGGAGTCTCTTCTTAATGAACTAAGAACTGTCGAGGACATGAAGCGTCAGTGTGATGAAAAAAGAGATGTTTATGAATACATGATTTCCCAACAGAAAGAGAAAGGAAAGTCAAAAAGTGGTAAGGGTGAAAGTATCACTGTACAACGTTTGCGAGCTGCTCACGATGAATACGAAGAGGAAGCAACACTCTGTGCTTTTCGGTTAAAATCCCTGAGACAAGGCCAGTCACGAAGTCTACTAACACAAGCTGCTCATCACCATGATGCTCAGTTGATTTTATTTCGGAAGGGACTTAAGTCACTGGAGGCTGTTGAGCCACATGTTATGATGGTTGCCGAACAGCAGCGCTTTGATTACCAACTCAGTGGCCTTGAAGATGATGATAGCAAGGGCAGCACTGTTACCACTGCATCCACGCACCTGCAGGCGGAAACCATTGAGAAAGAATTAAGCTATCATAAAGACGTAAAGATTAAAACCTTCAGAAATGTAGAAGATGCACAATTCATTTAGTAACTTTACCTCTGTCAAAAGAAGCTTAAAACGAAAACACACGGCCTCGCAGACTAGAAGCAAGGGCAGCATGTTGTTGAACCTCTGCCCCTATGTGGCATACTTTGTTGTTGTTTCTGTCATTTGCCTCGGTAACTCCTACTTGATGTACAGAGCATGTTGGCTCGAAGTATCAAAACAGTATTGTCCACATCAGAGCAGGACAAGCTGCAACCCCTGACACGACGCCATTCACCCAAGGTCTCGATTTGCAGTCTTGAATTTCTCCATAAAATCAAATGTTGAAGTCCAAAGTCGCGTTCCCGACACTCCGACGTTTACCGAAATAAGAGCTCTTTAGAACCATAAGTGAAAAACTCCTAGAGCTCCTCCGGTCGCGGCGGCCTGCTCAATCTGTGAGACAAAGTAAGAATCATTTATTTGAATTGTTACACAAGAGTTAAGATGGAGTCGAAGTTAAAACCGAAACTCCAACCAAGTTTAGTCATGAAATCTTTTTGATTCACCTATGTATCTGAAGTACCGTCAAAGGTATCATCAGGTTGAAAGACTTCATCCTTACGTAGAGTATGTTCGAGCAATAAGCAGATGTTCCTGCGTATAGAAAGAGGAAGTAAATCAGTAAATTGTTTTTTCACAAGAATCGAAAGCAACATAGTCAAACATAGCAGCAGAATTAGAAGGCACCAACTTCACCCACCACTCATCTGAAACGTAACTCCGGAAGCCTCACAATCACTCTTTCCTCAAGTCTCTCCAAAACCTCAACCTGGGCAGGATAACATCGAGCCATCAGAAGAACAAAATATTTACAAATTTGAAATACGTTTAAGTCAAGGCAACAGACAAAGTGTTTCCCAAAATAGATACAGATATGCTCAAAGGAGAAAGAATCGAAATACGTACATATCTAAGCGGAAATGGAAGGACAATTACCATACCTTCAAGGCAGGTTTTGAACCTGTTAAAGCAAATTTAATTCCTTTCCCAAAGCAGTCCAAACACAATCCGTCGGATTTGGAAACCTCATTATTCTTCTTCAATTCACATTGTCTCCTGCAACCCTATAAAACCTCATCAGAAAGACAAGAAAAAGGAGAAGACACAAAAAAAATCGTAACGATACTCAACAAACACAAAAAATCCCGAAAATACAAAACCTAAGAATCATAAAAAGAACTTATCTCTGTATGTTCGAATCCACCGTAAATCCTCACACCGCAGAAACCACTGCGAACCGCGAAATCACCAGAAGCCACCTTCACCATCACCTTCGCCGCGAACCACCTTTTTTCATCCGGCGTGATCACCAAGGAGCCATCTTCGAAGACCCTGTCAAAAACCCCATTTCTAAATGGTCAATAGTTCTTCTGTGCTAACATGTTTGATGTTTCAGGATGATATATAAGGGACAGGAAGTTGAAGAACTTATCTTCGTGGATCTCTTAACGTCACCACCGCGAAGTCATCGGCAAAGCTGCCGTCATCACCATCATGGGTCGTGAGAAATTGAAGATGAGGCGAGGAAGGAGTTCGAAACGGGTGAGAAGAATGAAGAAGAAACTAAATCACAGATCGAGAGAGGAAGAGGCAATCACGATCGAGAGGAAAGGGATGAGATTATATGACGAAAGAAGAAGACGGGCGATTTCCGATTTGGGGATTTTGGGGGTCTTAGGGTTTCTTTTTTCTTAATTTTATATTGTAATCCTATGTATGCCCACACACACTAATTATCATGCACTCTCACCCACACTCTCACGATCTCCAACGGATCCAAACATACGCCTCATACCACACGTCCCATGGTAGACTCCTTCACTTGCACCACACCGAAATCCATCGCCCTAATTAACCTTCTAATCAATCACTAATCAGCTTTTTAATTAAACCTTTATTCCTAATTATGCTTTTAATTAACCACCTTAAGACTTTTAATCTGCCATTAATTAATTCAACCAATTAACTTAATTTAATTAATTAACCTAATAACTAATCATTAATCAGTTTTTTTATTAAAATAATTAATAACTTTTTTTTAGTTAACTAACTTACCTTTTACTTTTTGGCCTTATTTAAATAATATTTTTTACAAATTTAACCAATCTTTTTTATTCCAACTTATTAATCCCTCACTAAAACTTAATTTTAATTTAGTTCTAAGAAACTCATAATCTATTTAATTTGTTTTTATCTACTAATAATAATAACCAAATTTTTTTATTAACATTAGAAACTTGTACCTTTTAATATACCTAATAAATAATAAAAAACTCCTTTTATGATATGTGATATTTTAAAAAACTCATTTAACTTTTAATTTAACAAAAAACCTTTTTTTTAATTTAAAGAACTTATATTCATTTATTAATAATAACCACTAAAAAAAAGAGAAGAAACTATTTTAATAAGAGAACCTTTTTTGATTAAATCTTAATAATAATCTTTTAGAAAAAACTTAATAAGTCTTCTACTTATTTCTAACTAGAAGTTTAAGTAATCCAAAAACTCAATTCATATAAAATCAATTCACACCAACTTTTACTAAAACTAATCTTCTCACTAAATACTCCCTCATAAGTCAATCTCACCTAAAATTTAACCAACGTCGCTTAAAACCAATCATCCATCGTCTCCGCCCCCGATTCCACTCACTTACACAATTCACCCACTCACTTAGCACTTTCATGCGTTCGTGTATGAATTTACTTATCCGCCTTATTTTCCGTAATTTACATTTACCGCATTTACTTTACCGTATTGCATCCGTCCAAAGGAAGAACTTGCACGTAACGTAAAACTTGCGTGTATGCATCCCATTTGTATCATTCTCCCCTATGATCCTTGATCCCATTCAAGTCAATCTCTTAAGTTTAGATTCTACCCCATAGGAAGGACCTTTTCTTTACAACTTAGAATAAACAAATCAACTCAATTCAAACTTATTCAAACACATTAGAGAATAAGATGTTAATCATCTTAAGCGAGATAAAACTCCTACCCCTTAATAATTCAATCAATTCGTGGAGACTTTGCCTTAAGAGAGATAGTGGCATACTTGTCGATTAAATTCTGAGTGCTTGAGCCCTTCTCTTAAGACGATGCAAAGACTATTCTCCTACAAAGTTGTGGTGGTTTAAATCAAAGTAATCTCCCTTAAAATGAAAACTCATCTTTTCTCCTAAAATCAATCAATCAACTACCCTAAACCCGTAGGAACTTTGACCACAGTCAAAGAACTCCTCAAACCCTTTAGGGGAACTACAGATACTCTGATTCCACTCCCGTAAGGATATGTAGGCATAACATGCGATATCTTATCGAGTATACTTAGAAATAAACCCCTAGATCTTTTATCCTTTAAGCAGATAAACCTTAGCAATAAAACAAACATAAAACAAAAGGTTCCTGTAGAGTACTACAGAAACTTAGGATGCTAGCACCTTCCCTAAATTTAACCAACCCCCGAACCTAAAACTCTCTAGCTTGCACTTGCATTTTATTGTGGGTATTTCGATCTTTATCCCTTCCTTTGGACAAATCAAAGTTCGGTTGCAAATGAATTAAAGGTTCAAACTAATTAATAGTTTGGTATCCAAATTTCACCGCGACAGAAATGACGACTTCACTGGGGATGCCTCAGTGGGTTTCCCTAACTTACTTTTTATGGTTGTTTATATTTGCTTAATTGTTTACTCGTTTACTTGTTTATTTATTGCCTTTGGGTTGATACTCTTGAGTGGTGAGACAAAGTCCTACACCCAGACTTGAGTGAACTTAAGATAGGAGTGATATGTTCGACGAGGCTTATAGGGGGTGGAATCCCGACCAAGCTGACTTGAAAATCACGCTCAATTGAGGCCCTCTCGAAAGTTATATTGTTGAACGAGTTCTTAATCGTGAAAACATGCACTATATTCGATGTTGGAGCCTATAATATTGAGGACCGTAGTTACCTTAACCCCACTTTGGCCTTTATTAGGATGTAGTGCGGGGTTATGAGGGGGTACCCCCCGAAATAGTGCTACGCGATGCTACACTCAAAAGAGGTTCTCTTGAGAATATTATTAACCACCAAGTACTTGGGAAGTTGATAATATCCGAAAGATGGGCTAATGACTTTGGGAACCTTTTTAGAACCTTGTTCTGCAGGTACAATCAACCTTTAGTCCCCACCCTTTGGGAATGGGTATACCCTTTTGCTCCATGCTTGTCGCAAATCTAGGGTCTCCCTTGTTTGTTTACCTTTGTGTCCTTATGTGCTTACTTGTGTTTGTTGCATCCATATAACATCATATTGCATTGGTTTCATGAAATCTCGAGTTCATTTATAAATATTACAGAACCATAGGGATTACAAAGAAAATATTTTGAAATATTCTTTTAAGAGTCCTAACTCGGATGACCTAAGGAAGTTACGGACACTAATTGAAGAATCAAGAAAACTCGAAAGACAAATACAAGAGGCTTCCCTTATTATTGAAGATCAACAGAAGTTCAAAAGACTTTCATCCATATTGAAGATCCAAGAAAACAAGGGATTCCTTTCTCATTTTCCAGCAAGAAGAAGAGAGAGATGGAGGATTTATTTTCCTCTATCAGACTACCCTTAGAAGTTGATCATGGACAAAATTTGTATTTAAGAAAGTTCAGCTAGAAGAACAAATCAACAAGCACGGTGAAGGACTTCTTTAGGGCTTTTACTAGCTTTTATTTAGCTATTACGTTGGGACTCTTATAAGGATATTATTTATCAAAAAAAAAATAATAATAAATAATTTTCTTTGGTATTCTGTAACGTTTATAAAAACTTGAGTTCCATGAAATCTTTAATTCTTGCATTAGCATCCTTCATTTAGCATTTGCATGTGCATGTGTCTCTTCTCCGTTGTGGCTCATCCGATCTTCTGTCTTTGTCTTGTCAGTTGACATCTCGACCATCTGACCAAGCTTGAAGTATTATTAAAGGATATCAAAGAGAACGAAGGATATGGATTCCATGACTGGCTTCAGAGTTGTGACTAATCCGTTATTTGATCTTCCCCCTGATAAGGTTCAACAAGTGGATGTTTCTACACAACCTCAGTCTGTGCAAGATAACCTGGTTGGTCAAGTTGATGAAAGAGTTTCCTGATTTTCACAGCCCATACCTAATCTTCAGAATGTCCGTATTAATAAAAAGATGGATGATCCCAGATTCATAGCAATGGAGAAAGGATTTCGTGATCTTAAAGAACAATTGAAAATGATAAAAGGAGCTAATGCATATGGTCTTGATGCTCATGACTTATGTTTAGTTCCAGGCGTAATTATTCCTCCAAAGTTCAAGATTCCTGTCTTTGAAGTTTACAAGGTTGTTAGTTGTCCAAGATACCATTTGACAATGTTTTGCCGAAAGATGGCTGCTTATGTTGGCGATGACGAATTGATGATTCACTGCTTTCAAGAAAGTTTATCTGGGGCATCTTTGATATGGTATATGAAGCTACAAAGGAATCATATTCAGTCTTGGAAAGACTTAGCTGATGCTTTTGTGAAACAGTACAATTATAATTTAGACATCGCTCCAGACAATGATCAACTGATGAGAATGAGTAAGAATGAAGATGAATCTTTCAGCGAATACGCCCAACGATGGAAAGAGTTGGCAGCCCAAGTCCATCCACCACTTCCGGAGAAAGATTTAACCAAGATATTCTTAAGAACGCTATCAGACTCTTATTATGATATGATGATAGGTGTTGTGCCATTGGATTTCTCCAAAATTGTAGAAGTCGGAGTAAACATCGAGAATGCACTCAAAAGTGGAAGAATTCAAGATAACTTGAATAGCCAAGCTAATGAAGAAATTTCAGTTGATGATTCCCTAGAGGAAGGAAGTGTCGATGTTAATGCAACTTGGGATTCCTCTCAAATCCTGCCAAATCCAGCTCCAACGTCTTATCCTCAACATCAGTATGCAGCGCCTGCTCAGCGCAAACAGCGATTACCTCATAAAAGAAGATTAACTTCTCTAGATCAACATCAGGATCGACAGGTTCGAAGACGGTTTCAGAATCAGAAGACGCCTCTGAGTACTCCGAAAGAAGAAACTCGCTGGTTTGATCTAATCCCAATGACTTACCGTCAACTATGGTTTTATTTTGCTAGAAACTCGGTAATGACACCCAGAAAGACTAGAATCACGAAGTCTCATCCACCGTGGTTCAACTCGAACACCAGCTGTGAATTTCATGATGGAGTGTTGGGGCATTCGAATGAAGAGTGCAAAGTTTTCCAAGAGAAAGTCCAAGGAATGATAGATGACGAAGTGCTGACTTTCAAAGGAGGAAACCCAGTCATGAATGGAACACCATTATGCTAATATACCCTCCAGGAATCCTGAGAAGGGCTCGTCATATTGTTTATTTTGTCCACTCATTTTTACTTTTATTTCTTTGATTAAAAGCATGATTAGCATATAAGAACTTGTTATTTTGAATAAGTAATACAATAAGTGTTTGTCTTGAAGAAATTCATTCGTTTCACTCGTAAAATGTTTTTTTCGTAATTTTATAATGCCAACTCTACCCAATCTTTCCTCACTTTGATGAAAAATTGGAAGGAGGATGACGAAGTCAAACGTAAGGTCTCTCGTTGTATGCTTTCGAATAAAAACCTACTAATGATGTAAGGCATTCTTTCAAACCTCTTAAACACCAGAGACATAAGGAAGTTAAATCCTTTTTAACCCTTTTCAACCTCATTTTTTACCTGGGGCAAGGTAATTTTCAATCAGCTTGATTGAACACAAAACTTTCAAAAATAGTGAACCTTCAAAAATGGGTGGGTACAACTAAGCTTTGACCCTTTTCATTTGTTTTACAAACCGTAAACTAAACTCTGATATAACCTTCAAAAGTCCTAATTGAAGTAAGGTTTAGTTTGAAAGCATACTCAGTGAGATAACGTTTCCTGACTCCTATGAGCTATGCTCAACTTTTATATTGGCTTTATAAAATAAATCTATATCCTAACTAGTGATTTCGGTCATAAGTTATTGTGATATCTTTTTTTCAAAACTTCAAGACAAACATATATGTTGCATTAACAGTTTCAGAATTAACATTTCATACGTGTTAATTTTTGTCGATGTCATAGAAGGTTTATATACGAGCATCAATAATAAGTTTATTTTGTTGGAACTTGAAGGTTCTACCGACCTAGGGCAAGTTATTCCCAAGTGGTTTGTTCTGTGCAAATTTGACTTCTCCTAAAGAGCTATTTTCGAAGACTCAGTCATAATACAATTAATCAGGGCCAGTTACGTCGAGATTCGACGAATCTCTAAAAGAGTTTGAAGACATCAAAGCATTTCAGATGCCGTGTTTTCTGTAAAATCCTCTTGGAATGAATTCTTCTCATAACCATAGGTCTTGGGGCATTTGAGAAATGAAGATTATCTTATTCATGGGCAACAAACTATTGTCTAAAAGGGCGACTATTACGCAATTCCTCAACACACAACATTCTTCATGTCCCCAGTGAATTTTAATTCTGGTGACTTAAGAACTCCCAGTGATCCGCTTAACTTCACTTTCTCAATGAAGTGGGCGTATTTTTCTCCCCAGTGGATCTCTTTACAACGCCAATCTTCTCCAGCGAAGTGGATGTTTAGTTCATCCCCTTTTAAAGTTTCGACTTCGACATCTTCAACAGCTATGTTGACCCAGATTTCTCCATTTGAAATGGACATTTATCCCCTGTGAAACCTCAACTCGGGTATCCTCATCTACAACTCTAGTAAGAATCCCTCCAGTGAGATGGATATTTATTTTATCCATGAAGTCTCTCCAATTATGAGTTTGATCCACTCCTAGTGGATCTTTATTCTCATCTTCAATAGGATAATCAAGATTTATCAAGATGTTATATCCCTAGGTGGAATGTTCTCTATTCCCCATATGAGTTTTAAGACCTTGAAGCAGGATTGTGATCCCATATCCAGTTCTCCACCTATCCCAGTGGTACTTCTATCTTTGAAGATTGTTCGGATGTTTGCTTCGAGATGTTTATTTCATCTATGTTTGCCTTTGTTCCGTTGTTTTGTCGGCATAAACATACGCATAGCATATAGATAGATGGCATGGCATGTGCATTTTGCATCTTTGTGTTCATTTGTTCTGTCACTTTGGTCGTGTTTGTCCCCGAGTGGTTGGGCACGTCTTCTCCTTCCAATTAGAGTTGTCAGCCCTAGGCAGAAAGAGCACAATATTTCTATTTCTCCACGGATTTCGACCCTCGTGGAAGACGGTTATTTTAGTTATACATTCCCATTTGAGTTCATACCTCAATGGTCGAGTCTTACTTGACAGTTTCTCTTCAGTTATTTCCTGAATTGAACTTCGGCCCTGACAATCATATGGTGGACATCTCCAACTTTTGAATATTGGATTCAGTATGCATTTATTTTGCACTCGGCTCCCCAGGAAGAGTTTTATGAAGATAACTATTGAAGATGGATATTTCTCCAACAATATTATCAGATTTCCTCGACAATCTGCATCCAGATTGTAAGCAATCTCTTTATTTGAGCAACTCGTTTTGACTAAGATCTTATTCAAAACGACAAATGACAGTTTCTACAAGACAGTTCATTCACCCTCAGTGGGTTCTTCAACATCATCAATTTGTCAAATGGCATCGCTTTGCAAATCCATCAGAGAATTCCGCCAAAGACATTACAAGACACTTCTCTTTATTTGAGAATTTCCACTACAAAAATTTCAAATATTTTACAACTACAATAAAGATGCTCCTCGGAAATGAATTCCCCAGTGAGTTCATCACACAAGTTTATTTCCATCAAGTGACACCTCCCCAGAGAAGTCGAGGAAGTTTACCACATTATTCTCTTTATTTAAGAAGACATACTTTACGATCTAACCGGCTTGCATCTCTTCTGAAGATCCCCGGTGAAGTCTTACAACCTCCATTACATTACAAATTATAATCTGCAAAGTTCTACATTTTCATTGACAATTACATCTACAATCTACAAATTACATCTACAATATACATTGACATCTACAATCTACAAAATTTGTAACCCCTGTGAAGATGCTCGCACGAGTTTTCGTCATTTCGGGCAGAGACTAAGACCAGCTCATGGTTCCCATACCATGACGCTCGGGATGGTTCTATATCAGAGACTGAGACCAGCTCATGGCACCCAGACCATGACGCTCGGGGAGGTTTATTTTCAAGAACTGAGACCAGCTTATGACACCCAGACCATAACACTCGGGGAGGTTTATTTTCAAGAAGCTGAGACCCGTTCATGGCATTCAGACCATGAGGCGTGGGGAAGTTTGTTTATCCTTTTCAACAGTCATTCGAATATCTTACATTTCCTGGTTAATCTTGGCAGTAGATTTCCAAAAGACCTCGGCAGCAGGTATCTCTATTTTATTTCCTGACAGAAGATTTCTAGAAGATTTCGACGGAAGTATATCTCCAGCAGCTTCAACATAGAATCTCGGCAGTAGATTCCCTAAAAAATTTTAACAGTATATACTTTGGAAGAAGTATTCTCAATTGAAGTTATAAGTCTCGACAGTAGACTCCTCCAGCTGATATCTTGAATCAATTACATTTGACCTGTACGGTCGGTTCTTCCAATGGATTTTCCCACAAGTTCTTCATAACATATTTACGGATCCCTTGTGATTGTCAAACTTTCCCCGTGGGGTCTCGCTTTGTTGAGCCTGTTCTTCCCGTGTGTCGCGTCCAGTTCATCCCCTGTGGCATCGTGTCTCCAAAGGACCGTTTGTTTTGCATCTCATATCATTTCATATCACATGCATTGGGTGGCTTCTTAGGGCCAAAAATTTGTGTAATGTTTGTATTTAAGTCCCTCCTATCTCATCGAGACGAAGATTTCAATCTCCATATCTCCGGATAGAAGTAACTTAAATAGGGGCATCTGTCACACCCTAATTTTTGACCTTAAGATCCCGTCTCTTTGGGCTTATTTTCTTGCTTGTTTTATTTTACTTCTATATGTATGCTTATTTCGACTAACCAGTTTGCGTAGGTGCGGTACTATTGAGTATAGATCCTTACAGTCCAGTACTTTAAAGTGTGACCATTGGATCTTAGAGACCCTGGGATTATTCTACTGGTTGTATCCTCGAATACTTCTCGGAAGTTTCTTTGTTTGCACCAGAATTTCAAGTTGTTTTGGTCGTTGGTATTGGGCACAGATATTTGAGGTTTTGCTTTGGTTCATAGGAGGTAACATCGCATGGCAAGTTTGGATAAAGATCATGAATGAAGTCTGGGTGATATAGCGTCAAGTCAAAATTGACTGGTGATAATCTTAAGTTACGATGAAATTTATCCAAGGGCGCACAACTCAAGAGATTCGGATAAGAGGCTCCAGAATAATTCAATTTACAAGATTAAGTTCAGAACTCAAGTTTATAAGTATAATTATACTAAAGAAGGTTACAACTCGCCAAGTTGAAAATCAAGACAAAAGCCATTACAAGTGTTAGATAGGAAATCATTACAAGATTGATTATCCAAGAATTTTCATCGAACATTACAATAGAAGATTTACAAATATACACTTGACTTGATCACAATACTCTCAACCTTAAAGCATTTGGTTATCCTGTTATAACTTTACGCTAGATTACAGAATCCATATTGCACCAAACCATCCTAAAGACTACTTTAAACCTAAGGGTTCAGATTCTACATTAATGTTCACTTTGTTACATATACATGGAAGAAATTAGAAGTTATTGTTCTAAATCAAACTTGAACTTGATCTTCACCGTCATACTTTAGAGTTTCCATAACTTCATTCTAATCTCTGCAAGCACCAAAATTATACGCCATTTGCCAGAGGAAGATTGAACTTAGATTTAAACACATGAATGTTCTTTTCAGAACGAGTGTGTTCAATATCATTCAAGTGACCAAATTTAAAATTTGAATATAAAGGAGTCTTCTTGATGATAATTTTATCAACAGGTTTTGGATTTAAATCCTTTCCAGAGGAAGATTGATATCCAATTCCTTTCTGTTATTTCTGCTAACTCGATAGATCATAGAAGCCATTTTGCTTCTGTCTATGCTTTTAGCAAGAAACTTCTGAAAACTGTAGTCATATTTTTTCAAAATATTTTTGCATTCAGACTCAGTTTCAGAATCAGAGTCTTGTTGAGCTAATTCAAAATTATTTTTCATTTTTAAGTTCTTTTCATTTAGCTCAGCCACTTCTGATTTAAGAATATTATTCTCAGATACAAGATTGCTTTGACGCTCCTTGTATTTGAGCTTAATATTATTATAGCTTTTCAGAACCTCTGATAACACTTTGATAAGTTCATCTTTAGTGAGTTTAGCCATTAGCTCTTCAGCGTCAGAGTCAGATTCAGAACCTGAAATTCCTTCCTCCTGATCTTCTATGTCTGCCATCAATTCTACATTGGCACATTCTTCTTCTACCTCAAATTCAAATTCAGATGTATCTGAATCATCCCAGGTTGCCATTAGAACCTTCTTCTTCTTATCAAATTTTCTTTTAGGCTTTTCTTTCAGAAGCTTTGGACAATCATTTTTGTAATGCCCAGGTTCTTTACATTCGTAGCAGACAACCTCCTTTTTGCCAGATCTTCTGTGTCCATAAGATTCCTTTCTTTGGTCAGGCTTCTTGAAGTTTCTAAACTTCTTTCCTTTATGCTTCCAGAGTTTGTTTATTCTTCTGGACAACATGGATAATTCATCTTCATCTTCAGATGAGGATTCTTCAGAGCTTTCCTCTATTACCTGCAAAGCTTTAGCAGATTTATTAGATTTTAAGGCAATTGACTTACCTTTCTTTTGAGGCTCATCTTCCTCAAGTTCAATTTCATGGCTCCTTAGTGAGCTGATTAGTTCCTCCAAGGAAATCTGGTTCAGATCTTTAGCCATTTTCAGCGTAATCACCATAGGTCTCCATCTGGTAGGTAAACTTCTGATGATCTTCTTCACGTGATCAGCAGTAGAGTAACCTTTATCCAGAACCTTTAGTCCAACTGTAAGTATTTGAAATCTGGAGAACATGACTTCAACAGATTCAGCTTCTTCCATCTTGAAAGCTTCATACTTCTGAATTAGAGCCAGAGCCTTTGTTTCCTTGACTTGAGAGTTTCCCTCATGAGTCATTTTCAAGGACTCAAACATGTCAAATGCAGTTTCTCTATTTGTGATCTTTTCATACTCAGTGTGAGATATTGCATTTAACAATATTGTTCTAGCCTTGTGGTGATTTCTAAATTCCTTCTTTTGGGTTTCTGTCATAGATTTCCTATCTACTTTCTTGCCATTCCCATCAATGGGATGAACATATCCATCTATGACCAAATCCCATAAATCAACATCATAACCAAGGAAAAAACTTTCAATCCTGTCTTTCCAATAATCAAATTTCTCCCCATCAAACATAGGGGGTTTAGTACTGATTCTGTCTCTTTCTTCATACTTGTTAGATGTTGAAACATCAACCATTATAAACAACCAAATATAAGTATCAAAGTTTTTCTCACTGGATCTTTTCTGTCACTGTGAAGTGATAGCACACACAGAACCGGAGCTCTGATGCCAACTGAAGGTGAGAAAATACTTAGAAGGGGGGGTTGAATAAGTATGAAGATAAAAACTTAGAAGTAAAAACTCAAGTATTTTTATCCTGGTTCGTTGAACTCAACTACTCCAGTCCACCCTATCTAGAGTGATTTGCCTTTCTCAAACAAGGACTTAACCCACTATTTAATCAACTGATTACAATAGTAAGCACTAAGAACAACTGTTCAAAGTCTTCTCAAGAACTTCTGATCCTAACTGGATCTTCTTAAGGAACTATTACAATAAGATGTAAGATTAATACAAGTGTATGAATGCTTCTAACAAGCTTTATCACAACAGTGATTTTTCACTTAATGTTAAGAACAAAAGAATAAACTCAGCAATAAGAATATTTTATGAGAGCTTGTAAGAGTTTCTTTCAGAGATTCGTTGGTTGTAGATCACTACTGAAGAAGATGATGAAGACTTGCTTTTATATGCACAGTAGTCCACAAAGTCTTGACATTGGAGGCTGTGTACTGAAAAAGGCCTGAACCTTTTTGTCTTTACATCACATGACCTTTCCTGGAAGTAGAATGCACAGAGAAATGCTTTTGGTCTGTGTTCTAGTGTCAAGCATGAAAGAGGAAAGAGTCGTTGAGCTAAATCAAAGGATATTACTTTGAATTATTCTTCAATAATTATTTCTTTTCAGCAGGGTAACCATCAGATCTTTGCATGATCAGAGTCTTGGATTCCCATCAGATTTTGCTGAATCAGAGTAAGGCAGCAAGTGTGCTTTAGCGTGTAGTTCTATCAGTGCAGAGTTTTATGAATCAAATCCTCAGTACATGCAGCGTGTAGTACTCTCAGAGTCTTCTGAAAAACTGAGCTTCTTAACTCTCATACAAAGTTCTTTAATGCTTCAGAGTCTTTAGATCTTATTAGAGTCTTCTGCTTCAGATTCTTCTGCAGCTTCTGCTTCATATTCTTCTGTAGCTTCTGCTTCAGGTTCTTCTGTAGCTTCTGCTTCAGATTCTTCTGCAGACAGCGCTCAAGTTCTTCTATAAGATGATTCTGATTCTTCAGAGCCTTCCATAGTTCTATGTTCAGATTAATTTGCTCTTGGATGTATATATACTTTAATCATCTGCAGCAAATATTCATGAACAAATTTTAGAGTATATAATTCTTTAATACAAAATTTCATAAGAGTTATCATCAAAACATAGAGATATTACTAAGAAACAATCTGTGTTCTTACAATCTCCCCCTTTTTGATGATGACAAAACATGAGAATTTTTGTTTAATAGTAAAAAATAATAATTATAACTCCCCCTAAGATTAAGAATCTCCCCTTGAAATGAATACTCTAAGGAAAAGAATACTTCCCTTTTTGCTTGAGTGTATTTCAGAATCAGAGTATGATGACTTCTTTCAAACACAGAGTTTGGTTAATCAGAGTTTGATGACTTCTTTCAAACACAGAGTCTGGTTTTGCGTTTAGACTTAGAGTACAATTTGCTTCAAGAATCAGAGTCTGGTTGGGTAACTCTCAGGATAACTTCAATGAATTTATTTTGTCAGATGAAACAATAGAATCTGAAAGACTTAAATTCAAAGATAGTTAATAATATGTCTAAATTTTGTTTTAGTATTTGCTTATGGATTGAACAATAAGATTCTTTTTCTCCCCCTTTTTGTCATAATCAAAAAGATTTGTAAAGACAGAAAAGATAATAGAAGAAAAACAAAGCAAACAATTTCATTCATTCAGATGGTTCACATAACAGATGATAACAAACAAACAAGAGTAAATAGATTCAAAACAGCAATGCAAAAACATGAAAATAAACTAGGGATGACGAGATGCAATCAGGGTCAGAAGATCTGTGATCTTGGTAGTAGACTCTTCTTGCTTGGCCATCCAAGTCTTAATATCTTCAGTGGTTTGTTCTTGTTTGATCATCCAGGACTTGATTTCCTTAACCTCTTTTACAAGTTCTGAATTGTCATCCTTTACTTCAGGTGCAGATGCATCAATGTCCATTTCAGATGCAACATCTTCAGATGGAGAGTCTTCAGCAGGAGTAACTTCCAGAAGCAGCACTGGTGGTTTGGGAATGCTCATCAGAGTTTGTCTTACCAACTCAGCAAACTTTGCCTTAGCATCTTCAGCACAAACTGTCTTGAGATGAGAGGCCACCACGTTGATCTTAGAGATAAATTTATCCCAAGTAGCTTCAGACTTAAGAGGATCTATACTGAACAGACACTCTTCTTCCACACGTGCAATCCCCATACGAACTTCTTTTTTGAAATTATCAAACAGTTTATTAACATCTGATCTAGGGTTGGGGTAAAGAAATTCCTCAGGGGTCACTTTCTCAGCAGATTCAGAGTTTGGCTGAGGTTGTTCATAAGTGATATTAGGAGGTGTTGGATCAGATGGTGATTGGTCAGATGGTTGAAATGCAGATGTTTGAGGTTCATACTGTTGAGGTTCAGATGGTTGTGGTATTGTGAGTTGAGGTGTAGGGGTTGGTGAAATTTCAGCTTCAGATGATGAAGGTTGAAAATCTGAAAGGTTAAATTTTGAACAAAGTGAAAGTCTTCGATTTATTTGGTCAGGTGCTGATAGATCAGAAAATGCAGGTTTGAGTGGATCAGGAATGTGTAAACAAGAGGGTGAGGGAACTTCTGATTCAGAATCAGATGATTCAGTGGAGTGGCATGAGGTGGATGACAAGACAACCATGGTTGCAAGTGGTTCCAGATCAAGAATGTCATTTGAGGGTTCTGGAACAGGTAACGGTTGTTCTATTATTGAGGGATGTTCAGATGGTGTTGTTTGGGGAGGTTCAGATGAAATGGGTTGAGAGTGATGTTCTGGCAATTGTTGTTGTTGTTCTGGTTGTTGTTGTTGTTGTTGAGGTTCTGGTTGGATTTTTGTTTGAGGTGGTTCAGATGGAGTTTGTACAGAAGATGGTTGTGAAAGTGTAGTTTGAGATGAAGGGGGTTCAGATGTATGAATTCTAGATGATGGTGGTACAAATGATTGTGGTCTAGAAGGTGATGGAGGAGGTGAAGGTAATGGAGAGTGAATGGTTGTAGTTGGATCAGATGTTAAAACCTGTTTGATAGTTTCTCTTATGTCTTCCAGACTTGCTTCTCGAGGAGTGGGTTTCACTTTCTTTACCTTCTGAGGCTTAGCAGCAGCTTCAGAGGCTTTTCTCTTTGGCTGAGCCTCAGATCCTTCTTCAGCAATCTTCTTTGAGCGTCTTTCTCTAACAGGATTGGGCAGAACTTCTCCTTCCTTCTGAACGATGTTCACAGGCAGAGGAACACCATTCAATAGAAAATCAGCTACGTAGGATAAGATGATCTCCCTTGGTTCTTCAGTAGTGAACAATGGAAAATCTTCAACAGGAATCCTTCTGTTGCTGACATCCTTAGTAGCAATTTTCTTAGGTTTGCTGGCAAGCTCTGTGATGACCTTCATCCTCTTCAGAGTATTGCCATTAATGATAGAACCTATGACAAATGACAGATCCTCTGTCAATCTAGTATCATACAGATATTTCACAAGACCATTCTCTGTTAGAATGTCTGATATTAGTCTACCCAAAGGAATCCAATTCCTAACTTTTCCAGTTTTGACTCTTACATCTTCTCTTGTTTCCTTTATATGATTCAGAAGGTGACTGAACATAAGATAAGGCAAGTCCACCTTCTTTCCCTTGCTCAAACAGAACATAAAATATAGTTGTTCAGCACTAACATAATCGGGGGAATTTGATGATTTTCTGTGAAAGATGGAACTCATGAAAATCTTGGCCCAGATCCTGTAGACTGGCTTCAGTTCCCTTACTTTGCTAGTTGGTTCCCCAGAAATAGTCACTTCTTGAAACACATCAGCAAGATCTACACGAGCAGATTGTAGACTGGTTTCACCATCAGTTTCAGAGTACCCAATGAGTTGTCTGATTAGCTTCTCAGTAATCACAATCTCCTTTCCAAGGACAGAAGAATGGATGAATTTAGGGCACACCTGAGCATGTATCTAGAACTCTTTCACCAAAGTTGAATAAACAGGACCCATAAGCCTGTCAAAATACTTTGTCCAACTCTGAGTTTGGATGGTTGAGGAAAGATTAAATCCATTTTCTTCAATGGACTCAAGGTCTATGAAGCATTCACTCCGAACTTCCAGTTCTATGGTTGGAGTGAGAAGAGTTCTTACAGGTTCTTTGTAAGCTTCAGCACTAGGAGCAGAAACATCAATGGTTGATTGCATCTGAGCAGATGTTGATGAAGAAGATGCCATTGATGTTCTTGAGTGAGAGGTTTTAGGTTTAGGGTTTAGATGGAGAGCAAAAAGACGACAAAAATGCATAAAAGGTTCGTGAGGTGAAAAGTGTGAAATGGTGTGATTTGTGATATTTATAGATAAAATCAGATACACAAACAGTCACATAGGCACGCTTCACATAGCATTAAATGAAAAAGTAAAAAAACATCATTGCACAACAATTATGATTCTGACAGATGGGGGGAAATCAAGAAAAGTCAGATTTTCAAAGTAGTACTTCAAACGTTAATTCAGTAAAGTGCACTCTACCTTTTCAGTTTTTGAGCTACACGTGTTTGCTTGCTTGTGCTTCTGAAATCTCTTGAGAAATGAAACGTTAGACAATGTTCAGATCCTCTGAGCATTGTTAGTTCAGATTTACACAAGTAAAATAATTCAAGAAAATGAATAAATTAACAGATGAAATACTTCAGAGCATTAAACATTTTGCATCTGAGAAGTTTGCCTCTGATAAATATTATTCTGGACAAAAATCCATACCAATATTTTTCAGAATAAACTTGAACCTATCTTCAGCAAGGGGTTTTGTAAAAATATTAGTCCATTGATAATCTGAATCAACAAAAGCTAAGTTTATAATACCCTTCTGAACATAGTCTCTGATGAAATGATGTTTAATTTCTATATGTTTTGCCTTAGAGTGTAAAATTGGATTTTTAGACAAACATATAGCAGAAGTATTATAACAGAAGATAGATACATTACTCTCAAAGATCTGATAGTCCTCTAACTGACTCTTCATCCAGAGCATCTGCGTGCTACATCCAGCAACAACAATGTATTCTGCCTCTGTTGTAGAAAGTGCAATTGTGGGTTGCTTTTTGCTGTACCATGAGATCAGATGACTTCCAAGGAACTGACAGCTTCCAGAAGTACTTTTACGCTCTACTCTGTCTCCAGCATAGTCAGCATCACAGAATCCAACTAATGTATATTTATCAGATCTTCTGTAACACAGACCCACGTTAGTAGTACCTTTCAGATACCTTAGAATCCTCTTAACAGTAGTTAAGTGAGATTCTCTGGGATCTGATTGGAATCTTGCACATAGACATACACTGAATAGAATGTCAGGTCTAGAAGCAGTTAAGTAGAGAAGAGATCCTATCATACCTGTGTAGAGTTTCTGATCTACTTTCTTACTTACCTCTTCCTTGCCTAGTGTACTAGTTGGATGCATGGGAGTCTTTGCCATCTTACTATCAGTCATGTTAAATTTCTTCAGAAGTTCTTTAACATATTTGGTCTGATGAATGTAAGTGCATTTTGGAGTTTGGTTGACTTGAATTCCCAGAAAGAATTTCAATTCTCCCATCATGCTCATTTCAAATTCTGCCTGCATACATTGAGCAAACTCCTTTCCCAGCATAGTATTGGTAGATCCAAATATAATATCATCCACATGTATTTGACATATTAGAAGATATTTCTTAAATGTTTTACAAAAGAGTGTTGTGTCCACTTTGCCTCTGATGAAATTTTTCTCCAGAAGAAAATTGCTTAACCTCTCATACCAAGCTCTAGGAGCTTGTTTTAAATCATACATAGATTTCTTTAGTTTGAAAACATGTTCTGGAAATTTTTCACTCTCAAAACTAGGAGGCTGGTGAACATAAACTTCTTCTTCTATAATACCATTTAGAAAAGCACTTTTAACATCCATCTGATATATAGTGATGTTATATTATGCAGCAAATGAAATAAGAAGGCGTATAGATTCTAACCTTGCCACTGGAGCATAAGTTTCAGTGTAATCAATACCTTCTTGTTGACTGTACCCTTGAGAAACAAGCCTTGCCTTATTTCTTTCAACTTCTCCTTTCTCATTAAGCTTATTTCTGAAGACCCACTTAGTTCCAATTATGTTGAATCCTTTTGGTCTTGGAACTAAGTCCCACACATCATTTCTTGTGAATTGATTTAGTTCATCTTGCATGGAAATAATCCAGTCATTGTCTTGCAGAGCTTCATCCACAGTGGTTGGTTCAATTACTGACACCAATCCAAATAATGATGCTTCAGAGAATCTGAGGAAGGATCTTGTTCTGATAGGGTCATCCTTCTTTCCAATGATCACATTCTCTGGATGAGAAGTTTTGATTCTGGAAGATGATCCTCTAACAGTTGGTTCTTCAGAAATGTTTAAGTTGTTCATCTGAGAAGTCAAAGGAATTGCATCTAGCGTTGCTTCTGGTTCCTTCACTTGAGCTTTGTCTGCCTCTGAGCCTTCAAATTCTGTGAAGACTACTTCTCTATCTGAATAATTTTCAAACTGCTTTGGCTTTTTAATGCCAAGCTTATCATCAAATCTAACATGTATAGATTCTTCCACAATCTGTGTTTCAGTATTGTATACTCTGTAACCCTTAGAGCGTTCAGAATATCCAAGCATGAAACACTTATGTGCTTTAGAATCAAACTTGCTAAGATTCTCTTTAGTGTTCAACATATAACAAATACATCCAAAAGGATGAAAATAAGCAATGTTGGGCTTTCTGTTCCTCCGAAATTCATAGGGAGTCTTTTCCAGAAGAGGTCTTACAGACACTCTGTTCTGAATGTAACATGCTGTGTTGATTGCTTCTGCCCAAAAGTGCTTTGCCAGATTAGTCTCATTGATCATGGTTCTGGCCATTTCTTGTAGAGTTCTATTTTTTCTCTCTACAACTCCATTCTGTTGTGGAGTTCTAGGACAGGAAAAATCATGAGCAATGCCATTTTCATTAAAATATTTTTCAAAATATTTGTTTTCAAATTCACCACCATGATCACTTCTGACTTTTAGAATTTTGAAATCTTTTTCATTCTGGACTTGTTTGCAGAAGTCAAAGAACACAGAATGTGACTCATCCTTGTGCTTTAGGAACTTTACCCATGTCCATCTACTATAGTCATCAACAATGACTAATCCATACTTCTTGCCTCTGATGGATGCATTTTTCACTGGTCCAAACAGATCAATATGAAGTAATTCTAATGGTCTGGAAGTAGAAACAACATTTTTTGATTTAAAAGAGGATTTTGAAAACTTCCCTTTTTGACATGCTTCACAAAGAGCATCTGAGGTGAACTTCAACTTAGGAAGTCCTCTGACAAGATTAAGTTTATTAATCTGAGATATACGTCTCATATTAATATGCCCTAATCTTCTGTGCCAGACCCATTGCTCCTCATTAACAGACAAGAGGCATTTAACATTCTGAACCTTAAGTTCTGAAAGATTTATTTTATAAATGTTGTTCTTCCTCTTTCCACTAAATAGGATTGAGCCATCCTTTTGACTAATAGCTTTACAACATTTTTGATTAAAGACTATGTCATAACCATTGTCACTTAATTGACTTATGGACAATAGATTATGCTTTAGTCCTTCTACAAGTAAAACATTAGTGACAGAGGGAAGGTTACCATTTCCAATAGTTTCAGATCCAATGATCTTGCCCTTCTGATTCCCTCCAAATTTCACGTCACCTTCAGATCTAAGCTCCAGACTTTGGAACACAGAACTTTCTCCCGTCATATGTTGCAAGCATCCAGAGTCCAGGTACCATGACTGGCATCCTGGCCTTGCTGCTAAGAACATCTGCAACAGGAATTATTTTACTCTTAGGTACCCAGATCTTCTTGGGTCCTTTTGGGTTAGCTGTTCTGAAGGTTCGTCTAAACTTCTGTTTTTCAACATAAGGTTTATTCTGACTAGCCGTAGATTTAAACACATGAATATTCTTTTCAGAACGAGTGTGTTCAATATCATTCAAGTGACCAAATTTAAAATTTGAATATAAAGGATTCTTCTTGATGATAATTTTATCAACAAGTTTTGGATTTAAATCCTTTCCAGAGGAAGATTTATATCCAATTCCTTTTCTATTATTTCTGCTAACTCCATAGATCATAGAAGCCATTTTGCTTCTGTCTATGCTTTTAGCAAGAAACTTCTGAAAACTGTAGTCATATTTTTCCAAAATATTTTTGCATTCAGACTCAGTTTCAGAATCAGAGTCTTGTTGAGCTAATTCAAAATTATTTTTCATTTTTAAGTTCTTTTCATTTAGCTCAGCCACTTCTGATTTAAGAATATTATTCTCAGATACAAGATTGCTTTGACGCTCCTTGTATTTGAGCTTAATATTATTATAGCTTTTTAGAACCTCTGATAACACTTTGATAAGTTCATCTTTAGTGAGTTTAGCCATTAGCTCTTCAGCGTCAGAGTCAGATTCAGAACCTGAAATTCCTTCCTCCTGATCTTCTATGTCTGCCATCAATTCTACATTGGCACATTCTTCTTCTGCCTCAGATTCAGATTCAGATGTATCTGAATCATCCCAGGTTGCCATTAGAACCTTCTTCTTCTTATCAAATTTTCTTTTAGGCTTTTCTTTCAGAAGCTTTGGACAATCATTTTTGTAATGCCCAGGTTCTTTACATTCGTAGCAGACAACCTCCTTTTTGCCAGATCTTCTGTGTCCAGAAGATTCCTGTCTTTGGTCAGGCTTCTTGAAGTTTCTAAACTTCTTTCCTTTATGCTTCCAGAGTTTGTTTATTCTTCTGGACAGCATGGATAATTCATCTTCATCTTCAGATGAGGATTCTTCAGAGCTTTCCTCTATTACCTGCAACGCTTTAGCAGATTTATTAGATTTTAAGGCAATTGACTTACCTTTCTTTTGAGGCTCATCTTCCTCAAGTTCAATTTCATGGCTCCTTAGTGAGCTGATTAGTTCCTCCAAGGATATCTGGTTCAGATCTTTAGCCATTTTTTGCGCAGTCACCATAGGTCTCCATCTGGTAGGTAAACTTCTGATGATCTTCTTCACGTGATCAGCAGTAGAGTAACCTTTATCCAGAACCTTTAGTCCAGCTGTAAGTATTTGAAATCTGGAGAACATGACTTCAACAGATTCAGCTTCTTCCATCTTGAAAGCTTCATACTTCTGAATTAGAGCCAGAGCCTTTGTTTCCTTGACTTGAGAGTTTCCCTCATGAGTCATTTTCAAGGACTCAAACATGTCAAATGCAGTTTCTCTATTTGTGCTCTTTTCATACTCAGTGTGAGATATTGCATTTAACAATATTGTTCTAGCCTTGTGGTGATTTCTAAATTCCTTCTTTTGGGTTTCTGTCATAGATTTCCTATCTACTTTCTTGCCATTCCCATCAATGGGATGAACATATCAATCTATGACCAAATCCCATAAATCAGCATCATAACCAACGAAAAAACTTTCAATCCTGTCTTTTCAATAATCAAATTTCTCCCCATCAAACATAGGGGGTTTAGTACTGATTCTGTCTCTTTCTTCATACTTGTTAGATGTTGAAACATCAGCCATTATAAACAACCAAATATAAGTATCAAAGTTTTTCTCACTGGATCTTTTCTGTCACTATGAAGTGGTAGCACACACAGAACCGGAGCTCTGATGCCAACTGAAGGTGAGAAAATACTTAGAAGGGGGGGTTGAATAAGTATGAAGATAAAAACATAGAAGTAAAAACTCAAGTATTTTTATCCTGGTTCGTTGAACTCAACTACTCCAGTCCACCCTATCTAGAGTGATTTGCCTTTCTCAAACAAGGACTTAATCCACTATTTAATCAACTGATTACAATAGTAAGGACTAAGAACAACTGTTCAAAGTCTTCTCAAGAACTTCTGATCCCAACTGGATCTTCTTAAGGAACTATTACAATAAGATGTATGATTAATACAAGTGTATGAATGCTTCTAACAAGCTTTATCACAACAGTGATTTTTCACTTAATGTTAAGAACAAAAGAATAAACTCAGCAATAAGAATATTTTATGAGAGCTTGTAAGAGTTTCTTTCAGAGATTCGTTGGTTGTAGATCACTACTGAAGAAGATGATGAAGACTTGCTTTTATATGCACAGTAGTCCACAAAGTCTTGACATTGGAGGCTGTGTACTGAAAAAGGCCTGAACCTTTTTGTCTTTACATCACATGACCTTTCCTGGAAGTAGAATACACAGAGAAATGCTTTTGGTCTGTGTTATAGTGTCAAGCATGAAAGAGGAAAGAGTCGTTGAGCTAAATCAAAGGATATTACTTTGAATTCTTCTTCAATAATTATTTCTTTTCAGCAGGGTAACCATCAGATCTTTGCATGATCAGAGTCTTGGATTCCCATCAGATTTTGCTGAATCAGAGTAAGGCAGCAAGTGTGCTTTAGCGTGTAGTTCTATCAGAGAAGAGTTTTATGAATCAGATCCTCAGTACATGCAGCGTGTAGTACTCTCAGAGTCTTCTGAAAAACTGAGCTTCTTAACTCTCATACAAAGTTCTTTAATGCTTCAGAGTCTTCAGATCTTATTAGAGTCTTCTGCTTCAGATTCTTCTGTAGCTTCTGCTTCAGATTCTTCTGTAGCTTCTGCTTCAGATTCTTCTGCAGACATCGCTCAGATTCTTCTATAAGATGATTCTGACTCTTCAGAGCCTTCCATAGTTCTATGTTCAGATTAATTTGCTCTGGGATGTATATATACTTTAATTATCTACAACATATATTCATTAACAAATTTTAGAGTATATAATTCTTTAATACAAAATTTCATAAGAGTTATCATCAAAACATAGAGATATTACTAAGAAACAATTTGTGCTCTTACAACAACTTCACAATAACGGAAAATCTTGGAAAGAGTGAATGATTCAGAATTTTTTTTAACGCATCTTAAACACCTTGGAAGTACATGGATACAATGATCTTACCCAATATTCAGTCGTCCCATATGTCCTTGTGTAGCGCGAGAGTGAAATGCCGCTTTATCCCACAAACTCAATAAAATTGTGGCCTGTTATATAACTGGTATGAAGAGAGAATGTGTTAAGTCTTGATGTCACAAAAATGCAATAATCTGAAATGGTCAGTTCTTACATAGAAAATCATGAAAATAGCCAAGATCAACACATGAATTTACACCGCTTGAAGACTGCAACATGCTTAAGAAAACAAATAGATGAATTTTCCAAGTAATGTCATTATAATGGGCACAAAATTGAGAGCATTAATGATACTTAAACTGTGCAAATCTTTCCCTTGATTCTTTCCCGAGCTCGCTCATGCCGCTAAGTACATGCAAGAGATGAGAGATTGCTATGATAGCCTTCTTACTGCAACAGCTGCAACTGAAAATAGCGCTTATGAATTTTCGGAGTCACTGCAAGAGATGGGTACTTGACTATTGGAGAAAACTGCCTTAAATAATGATGAAGAGAGTGGTAAAGTTTTGGGGATGCTTGGAAATGTGCAGCTTGAGCTTCAAAAAACTTGTTGATAGCTATCGTTCTCATGTAGCATTGACAATAACCAGACCATCGGAGTCTCTTCTTAATGAACTAAGAATTGTCGAGGACATGAAGCGTCAGTCTGATGAAAAAAGAGATGTTTATGAATACATGATTGCCCAACAGAAAGAGAAAGGAAAGTCAAAAAGTGGTAAGGGTGAAAGTATCACTGTACAACATTTGCGAGCTGCTCACGATGAATACGAAGAGGAAGCAACACTTTGTGCTTTTCGGTTAAAATCCCTGAGACAAGGCCAGTCACGAAGTCTACTAACACAAGCTGCTCGTCACCATGCTGCTCAGTTGATTTTCTTTCGGAAGGGACTTAAGTCACTGGAGGCTGTTGAGCCACATGTTATGATGGTTACCGAACAGCAGCGCTTTGATTACCAACTCAGTGGCCTTGAAGATGATGATAGCAAGGGCAGCACTGTTACCACGGCATCCACGCACCTGCAGGCGGAAACCATTGAGAAAGAATTAAGCTATCATAAAGACGTAAAGATTAAAACCTTCAGAAATGTAGAAGATGCACAATTCATTTGGTAACTTTACCTCTGTCAAAAGAAGCTTAAAACGAAAACACACGGCCTCGCATACTAGAAGCAAGGGCAGCATGCTGTTGAACCTCTGCCCAGATGTGGCATACTTTGTTGTTGTTTCTGTCATTTGCCTCGGTAACTCCTACTTGATGTACAGAGCATGTTGGCTCGAAGTATCAAAACAGTACTGTCCACATCAGAGCAGGACAAGCTGCAACCCCTGACACGACGCCATTCACCCAAGGTCTCGATTTGTAGTCTTGAATTTCTCCATAAAATCAAATGTTGAAGTCCAAAGTCGCGTTCCCGACACTCCGACGTTTACCAGAATTAGAGCTCTTTAGAACCGTAAGTGAAAGACTCCTAGAGCTCCTCCGGTCGCGGCGGCCTGCTCAATCTGTGAGAGAAAGTAAAGAATCATTTATTTGAATGGTTACACAAGAGCTAAGACGGAGTCGAAGTTAAAACCGAAACTCCAACCAAGTTTAGTCATGAAATCTTTTTGATTCACCTATGTATCTGAAGTACCGTCAAAGGTATCATCAGGTTGAAAGACTTCATCCTTACGTAGAGTATGTTCGAGCAATAAGCTGATGTTCCTGCGTATGGAAAGAGGAAGTAAATCAGTAAATTGTTTTTTTCGCAAGAATCAAAAGCAACATAGTCAAACAAAGCAGCAGAATTAGAAGGCACCAACTTCACCCACCACTCATCTGAAACGCAACTCCGAAAGCCTCACAATCACTCTTTCCTCAAGTCTCTCCAAAAACTCAACCTGGGCAAGATAACATCGAGCCATCAGAAGAACAAAATATTTACAAATTTGAAATACATTTAATTCAAGGCAACAGACAAAATGTTTCCCAAATAGATACAGATATGCTCAAAGGAGAAAGAATCGAAATACGTACATATCTAAGCGGAAATGGAAGGACAATTACCATACCTTCAAGGCAGGTTTTGAAACTGTTAAAGCAAATTTAATTCCTTTCTCAAAGCAGTCCAAACACAATCCGTCGGATTTGGAAACCTCATTATTCTTCTTCAATTCACATTGTCTCCTGCAACCCTATAAAACCTCATCAGAAAGACAAGAAAAAGGAGAAGACACAAAAAAACAAATCGTAACGATACTCAACAAACACAAAAAAAATCCCGAAAATCCAAAACCTAAGAATCATAAAAATAACTTATCTCTGTGTGTTCGAATCCACAGCAAATCTTCACACTGTAGAAACCACCGCGAACCGCGAAATCACCAGAAACCACCTTCACCATCGCCTTCGCCGCGAACCACCTTTTTTCATCCGCCGTCATCACCGAGGAGCCATCTTCGAAGACCCTGTCAAAAACCCCATTTATAAATGGTCAATAGTTCTTTTGTGCTAACATGTTTGATGTTTCAGGATGATATATAAGGGACAGGAAGTTGAAGAACTTATCTTTGTGGATCTCTCAACGTCACCACCGCGAAGTCATCGGCAAAGCCGCCGTCATCACCATCATGGGTCGTGAGAAATTGAAGATGAGGCGAGGAAGGAGTTCGAAACGGGTGAGAAGAATGAAGAAGAAACTAAATCACAGATCGAGAGAGGAAGAGGCAATCACGATCGAGAGGAAAGGGATGAGATTAGATGACGAAAGAAAAAGACGGGCGATTTCCGATTTGGGGGGTCTTATGGTTTCTTTTTTCTTAATTTTATATTGTAATCCTATGTATGCCCACACACACTAATTATCAGGCACTCTCACGCACACTCTCACGATCTCCAACGGATCCAAACATACGCCTCATACCACGCGTCCCACGGTAGACTCCTTCACTTGCACCACACCGAAACCCATCGCCCTAGTTAACCTTCTAATCAATCACTAATCAGCTTTTTAATTAAACCTTTATTCCTAATTATGCTTTTAATTAACCACCTTAAGACTTTTAATCTACCATTAATTAATTCAACCAATTAACTTAATTTAATTAATTAACCTAATAACTAATCATTAATCAGTTTTTTTATTAAAATAATTAATAACTTTTTTTTAGTTAACTAACTTACCTTTTACATTTTGTCCTTATTTAAATAATCTTTTTTACTAATTTAACTAATCTTTTTTATTCCAACTTATTAATCCCTCAATAAAACTTTATTTTAATTTAGTTCTAAGAAACTCATAATCTATTTAATTTGTTTTTATCTACTAATAATAATAACCAAATTTTTTTATTAACATTAGAAACTTGTACCTTTTAATATACCTAATAAATAATAAAAAAACTCCTTTTATGATATGTGATATTTTAAAAAACTCATTTAAGTTTTAATTTAACAAAAAACCTTTTTTTTAATTTAAAGAACTTATATTAATTTATTAATAATAACCACTAAAAAAAAGAGAAGAAACTATTTTAATAAGAGAACCTTTTTTGATTAAATCTTAATAATAATCTTTTAGAAAAAACTTAATAAGTCTTCTACTTATTTCTAACTAGCAGTTTAAGTAATCCAAAAACTCAATTCATATAAAATCAATTCACACCAACTTTTACTAAAATTAATCTTCTCACTAAATACTCCCTCATATGTCAATCTCACCTAAAATTAACCAACGTCGCTTAAAACCAATCATCCATCGTCTCCGCCCCGATTCCACTCACTTACACAATTCACACACTCACTTAGCGCTTTCATGCGTCCGTGTATGAATTTACTTATCCGCCTTATTTTCCGCAATTTACATTTACCGCATTTACTTTACCGTATTGCATCCGTCCAAAGGAAGAACTTGCACGTAACGTAAAACTTGCGCGTATGCATCCCATTTGCATCATTCTCCCCTATGATCCTTGATCCCATTCATGTCGATCTCTTAAGTTTAGATCCTACTCCATAGGAAGGACCTTTTCTTTAAAACTTAGAATAAACAAATCAACTCAATTCAAACTTATTCAAACACATTAGAGAATAAGATGTTAATCATCTTAAGCGAGATAAAACTCCTACCCTATAACAATTCAATCAATTCGTGGGTGTTGCACCCCAAAATTTGACCAACAATTATTTATTCATTGAGTGTTTGGAAGTGGATACCTTCATCAGAAAGTTCAAGAGATCCTCAGAGGAATGGGTTGAAACCAGGGTTGTGTGCTTCATAGCTTGAGAGTTGTGGGTGTTCCTCAGATGGCTCTGAGACTTTGAGAATGAATTTGATGTTTTGGGAAAGCCTATGAGATGTCTTGATAGCTTTCATGAAGCCCAGAGAAGTCATTGTGCAAGAGTTCAGAAGATTCAACCATGAATGATGAATTAGGGTTTTGACTGGGTCAACCCTAGGGTAACTAAAGATTTGGGAAAGGTTGAGACCCAATCCAAGGGCCATGAGATCATGGAATGATGCATAGAGAGGATATAAAGATGATTCCTAGGCCAACTCATCATGAGTGAGGAGTTTGAGAAGTTTCAAGTCAGGGTCCCCAAGGATTGTCAGTGAAAAACCCTAATTTGATCCCTATCTTCCAGGCAGTTTTAGCTCAAGATGTGATTGATATCTCACCTTCCCCATAACATGAATGTTGTAGAGCTTGTTCTAAGCTTTAATTTGAGTGGTGGAAGTCCTTGATAGGAGTTACAGAGCTCAAGTTATGGTTTTGACAAATTACAGGTCAGCAGAGGTGTGTGAATCTGGGTCCTTGAAAGTCACCCAACTTGCAGACAACTTTTTCCCTAGTAGGAGGATTCCTATGATTTCTTGGTCAACATGAATGTTGAAGAGCATCTTCTTAGCTTTAATTTGAGTGGTAGAAGTCCTTGATTGGATTTGTGGAACTCAACTTATGGTTTGAACAAGACAGGGGTATTTTGGTCATTTGTCAGTTATAGGTCATTTTAGCCAATGCCTAAAACTCCTATTTCCAAGCCTCAAATGGAAAAACTCAAAACATGAAAGTTGTTCAAAATGTGATTTTAAGTCTAGAAAGAAGGTCACAAAGTGTTGGAAAAGCTCATAGCATGAGGTTACATGATTGGTCAAAAATGAACTAAAAATGGCTTATAAATTTGAAAAGTTGAAATTGGAAATTGATTTGGAAGATCCACAAATCCAAAATAGGTCATCCAATATATCATTTTGATTGGAAACATCATTTTGATAACATTGGTTTAGCTAGAATTTTGATTTGAAGCTTTAAAATGGGTGATGCTTTGAAAATTTGTTACTTGAAAAAGAAGGCAATGTTGAAAAACCTTACACAAGCCAAAGATGAACTTGTTTTTCACTCATCCACACTCAATATCTCTCATAAGGAGATTTTGGCACCAAATGGTAAGGCATAAGGCTTGGAATGTGAGATTTTCAATATGTCACCACATGAGATTTTCAAGAAACTTCCACCATATTCTAGATGAATCTAGAGGCATCTAATGATCATTATAAGAAGAGGGCCATGAAGAGAGTTCAAGGTTGGTGATAGAGAGAGATTTCAGGAGAGAGAGAGAGAGAGAGAGGAATAGCCATTGAAGCACTTTCTTCAAGTTCAAGCAATTCAAGAAATCTGCATCTACAAGCCATCTCCTTCCCAACAAGTGCAAACAGAAGCATTTCCACCATTGGAGGATCATCCTGAAGCAGTTGCAAGGCTTGCAACATCCTCCACGAGCACCTACCATCATCTCTTGACAGGTTGGTTTCTCTCCCTAATCCTCTTAATTTATTTAGTTTTAGTTCATTCTTTAGGTGTAGAATTAATGTGCTAGGATAGAGGATCAATTTATGAAAGTTTGAGAGCTCTGCGTGAGGTTCCATGGCAGGTGAGTGATTCTTTAATCTTCAAGAACTAGTTGTTTAGGGAGTTTTAAGTAGCATGAATTAGGTTAGAGTAGCTAGGGTAGCATGTAGAGCAGGTTTAGATCCTTAGGTTGAAGCTTCACCATGGTTGATCTCAGGTGAGCATGGTGGAACCGTGATCTTAATGTCTTCTGTTAGGATTATCTAGGGAGAGTTAGGGGAAAGTATACATATGGCTGTGTTCCTCTTGAGTAGTAGGAGATTTTTCGTTTTGGAATCGTGGCATTTCGTGGCCTGAGCAGAGAGCTAGATGAAGGAGAAGATTGGTGCATGGGGAGAGGGTTTCTGAAAACCCTAGGTCAGCTTGGGGACGATGGCTAGTGGCCGTTGGATGAGTCCCCAGCCCTTGACCTTTTCCCTTCATCGTGTGGCCGAGATTCATAATGAAAACGGAGGGAAACCTCCTCGCTGCAACGCAGCGTTTCATTAAAGCTGGGACCTGGGCCTGGGTCCAGCTTGCTACGCGCACCCCCCCCCTTTGGCCCATTCTGAGAATTCAACTGGCGCGTGTGGCTATTCACACCCCCCCCCCCTTTAATTGATTTAATTTCTTTTATATTCTTTTAATATTTTTCTTGTTTTAGAAAATTCATTAAAAATTGAAAAATAACTCTTTTTTGGCCATTCTTTTTTCTATGAGTAGATAATAATGTGTAGAAAATGTTAAAAATAAAAATGGGATTTTATTTTTAAGTTTAGTATTTTTAATAGATTTTCCTTTTAAATAGCTTTTATAATGTTTAGTTTGGTATCATGATTTTGCAAGAATTGTTTTAGGACCTTCCCTTAGGTTTTTTTATCCATTCTTTTTTGTGCAATTAGATGATGAATCATAGTTCCCCATAGGATTTATTATAGAATTTTAGAATTAATTTTTGATTAGTTTAATTAGGATAGATGTAAGGTATCCTAATTAGGGTTTAGGTTGTGCTTAGGTGAAGAATTCACTTTCTTTGATTGAGTTTTGTCTTGATTTTTAGGTAGAGGCCTATGTAGATGTTATGGGTAGATGGTGTAGACCCTTGTGAATAATTGTTAGATTTTTCCCCCTTGGTTTAGTATTTTTAGGTACTTTCTGAAGTTGCCTATTGATTTTGTCTGCCCTGTGGTTATCTGTTCATATCTGGGGTTTGTTGTGGGGAATTTGTTGAGGGGCTTGTGTTGTCTTGAAGACCTTGATGGAGAGCATCATGAAGAGAAGATTGAAGATCAAGATTCAGAGACCCAGAGCTTGGCTTGTCCCCTGTCTGTGAGGTTTGAGATCCTGAAGTTTGAAGGAAGTTCATGGTACTTTCCTGAGGAAGGCACTATGAATGACTTTCATTCTTTCTTCTCACCTCTTTCTTAAGTGTCCAATGATGTTGGAGCCACCTTGTGAGTTTAATTTCTCCTGAGGAGGAATGTAAATTGATCACAGTTGTTGAGCCACATGGGATGCAACTCCTAAGTGGAAGCCTCCTAGCACTTTCCTGAGGAAGGTCCTATGAGTCTATTCATTTAGTTCCATTAGTTTATCTAGGATTTCTCAAGTATCCAATGATGTTGGAGCCAACTTGTGAGTTTAATTTCTCCTGAGGAGGAATGTAAACTGATCACAGTTGTTGAGCCACATAGGATACAACTCCTAAGTGGAAGCCTCCTAGTACTTTCCTGAGGAAGGTCCTATGAGTCTATTCATTTAGTTCCACTAGTTCAGATAGGATTTCTTAAGTATCCAGTGATGTTGGAGCCTGCTTGTGAGTTTAATTTCTCCTGAGGAGGAATATAAACTAGTCACAGTGGTTGAGCCACATAGGATATGACTCCTGAGTATACACCTCCTAGTGCTTTCCTGAGGAAGACACTATGAGTCTGCTTGCTTAGCTCCCTTTCTTCGGTAAGCTTGTTCTGAAGCTTGAAGACTGGGATTGATTTCTCTTGTTTAGGGTCTTGCTTTAGATTTGATCAGATTTTGTTTTAGGATAGGAGAGTAGATTGATTCTTTCTCAAGCATGTGTGTTTGTTTGCCTGAGGGCACTTCACTTCTTCTATTTGTTCATTGCTTGATAGTATGTTGTTTATCTTCAGTATGATTACTGTTATTTCATGACTGGCTTGAGGTCGAGACGAGCTTGTGGAGGCTGAAACCCCACACACATTTCCTCCCTCACTTGCATTGCATGCATTTTACTGTTAAAGCTGATGTTTTTGTCTGTTTTGGTGTATCACTGACATGATCCCTTAGGACTCTCATTTCCTTTGATAAGGATTTGATGATAGACTTTTAGGTTGAAACCTATGCATGATAACATCTAGGAGTTCCCTGTTCAAACCTCAACCATAGGATGAATCCATGGCATGATAACAGTAGGACTTGATAGTCTCCCTCCTAGTTGAGCCATTTTTCCCCGTAGTTTCCCGAACTACGTTTGCTCTGATCTTTCATACCAGATGAAAGTACGTAGGCATAGGATGCGATATCCTAGCGAGCAACCTTCCCCATCTTCACCCGTAGTTAGCCGAACTACGTTGACTCTGATTTCTCGTTCCAGACGGGAATACGTAGGCATAAAGCGCGATGCTTTGCCGAGTCATTTTCTTTTCTTTTTCAGCCAGCCTTGATAGGTAGATAGATTATAACCAACCCATCCAAGCAAACAAACAAGCGAGGATCCCGTCGAGTACGACGGACGTGAGGGGTGCTAATACCTTCCCCTTGCGTAACCGACTCCCGAACCCAGACAATGGTTGCGATGACCTTGTCTTACCCTTATTCGTCAGGTTTTTTCCGATCGTTTCCTTTCCCGCTCTGAGGGATAAATAACGAAAGGTGGCGACTCTTCTGTCATGCCGGCACCTTATTTTCGCGCAAGCGACAGCTGGCGACTCTGCTGGGGACACACGGCATCTAGGGACTTTTCCCATCCCTTATGCTGGGACCGTTTCCCATCCCCTACGCGAGTCAATCCTATCGTTTGTGTGTTTGCTTAATGGGTTGCGTTTATTTATCGCATCTTTACTTCCCGCATTTTATTTCCCGCATTTTATTTCCAGTTGATATGATTATCTGTGCTGCTGTGGGAGAGGGATGTTACTGTGAGTGAAAAGCCGGACCTGGGCTTGAGTACACACCTAGATATAGTTGCGGAGAAGTAGTAGACGAACCTGTCTGCTGAGCAGGCACAGTTCCCTACGAAAATCTGCGCTCAGACGAGATTCTTGCAGAGGTGCTCCTTTCCGGTCCTGAGGATCTGAGGGGAGTCCAGACGTGAGGATTGTCGACTCTGGGGACCGATCATTTGGAAGTCAGCTAAGAGAGGCCTCTTCATGACTTGACGATGCCACTCCTTCTGGGAATCGTATTGTCACTCATGAAAGTCTGTGACGCTGATGACCGCATAGGATGCCGTACCTTTGTCCGTGGATTAGGTCCATCATACCTGTGAGTGGGGTTGGGATATTGCAGGAAACTTTGACCTCCAGACTACCTGGTTTTCTTGACAGTGAATCAGTTATGTTGGGTTCTCAGTTGCAGAGATGTTCTTGACAGAGCGAGAGTTTGATCAGAGGATCTTATCATCGGGTGTTTGTCTGTTCTTGATAGAGCAGGTTGCGATCAGAGTATTATCAGCAGTAGGTTTGTTCTGGATGGAGCAGAGTTTGAATGAGGTCTGGAGACCTCACCGGCAGTTGTTGTTTGTTCTTGATAGGGCAGATTTTGAGTGGGGTTTGAAGATCTCATCAGCAGCTGTGTGTTTGTTCTTGACAGGGCAGATTTTTGATTTGGGGGTCTGAAGACTTCATCAACAGATATTCCTTGATATTGCACCCGGGGTCTTTATTATCGGGCACTTACTCTTGTTAGGGCAGAATTCTTATCTCGATCCTATCAGATGGTTATTCTCAGCAGATCAGATCAATGGGTTTACACCGGGGTTTCCTTCTCATCAGTGACTGTTGACACCAAATCTTCGCAGCAGCCACCTGGATATATTGTTGCATATCTGCATTTTGCATTAGCTTGCATGATCATTCCATTGGCGTGTGTCTGTGACAGGTACCATTTCCCCGACCCAGGATCTCTCGCCTCTTATTGCGTTACTGCAGCCTCTCTCAGAAAGACTGTTGCGTACGAGTTCTCGGTCCTTGATGTGTCGAATCTGACTATTGCTATGTGAGGTTACTGTTTCCATGATTGGGCCTGGATTCCTCTCCTTATTATTGCCAACAGGTGCCAGGATCGGGGGATGATCTCTCAAGCACACAGACACACGCATGCATCTGCATAAAGCATCTTTGCATGACATACATTCTGTTGCTTTTCCTAACCTTTGATGTTGACAGGTTTTTCAGGTACTCAGGTTCCGAGCTGTTTTTGATCTCCAGGATTGATCAAAGACTCATCCACCGCTACTCAACTCGCGCTAATCAGACGAGAATCATGGACCAGGTACAGTCAGATGTTCAAGAGCTTCGTGAACGGATGGATCGTTTTATGGAGCTGATGCAAGTAGTTGCGAATGGGCAAGACCAGCTTCGTACTTTGGTTCAACCTCTCATCTCCAGGGTTGACAGTAATGGAATACTTCACGGCGGGGCCGTGCCCACTCCTCCTCAAGGGGATACTCCACAGAACGTTGTTCCTGCTGCCGGGGGCAACGGCAGTGCTAACGGCAATCTTATGACTAATCTCGGACTTAATGCGGCAGGCGCCGGCAATGGTGGTTTGGGAGCCAATGTTAACATGGGGCCGGTCAACGGCAATGCTGGTGCCGGAAATCTAGTGGTGCCTCAACCGTGGCTGGAGGACCATCAGGATGACATATTCTCTCAGAGAGGTGTAGAGGCAGAGTTGACTGCTGAAGCTCGACTCAGGTTCAAGGCGCTGGAAGACAAAATGAGAGATATAGAAAATCAGAACGCATTGGGCGTTGACATGGCCAAACTCGGGTTGATTGCTGACTTTAAAGTACCTCACAAGTTCAAGGTGCCTATCTTTGAGAAGTATAGGGGCACTACTTGTCCCCGTGTTCACCTCCGATCTTATTATAGAAAGATGTCCGCTTATTCTGACGATGAGAAGCTGCTGATGCACTTCTTTCAGGATAGTCTTTCTGGTCCATCGCTCGAATGGTATATGGGTTTGGAGCCCGCTGCTGTGCGCACCTGGAAAGATCTTGCAGAAGCGTTTGTTCTCCACTATCAATACAATAGCGACTTGGCTCCCAACCGAGTTCAGCTTCAGAATCTCTCGCAGCGGAGCAATGAAAGCTTCAAGGAGTACGCCCATCGGTGGCGTGAATTGGCTGCTCGGGTTCAACCACCGATGGTTGAGCGTGAGTTGGTACAGATGTTCGTGGCTACACTTCCTGGAGTCTATTATGAAAAGCTGGTTAGTGGCATGTCTGGAACATTCTCGGCCCTCATCACTTTGGGCGAGCATGTTGAGAACGGCATAAAGATTGGAAAAATTCAGGGCGAAACATCCTCAGTTGGAGGAGCTAGCAAGAAACCCTATACTGGCAAACGTCGAGAGGGAGATGCCAGTGCTGTCACTAATGCTAGGAGAAGGGGCAAGGGCCCTCAACAGCAGATTGCTAGCATAAATATCCCAGCTGCTCCCCCGCAGCCGCAGCAGCAGCCCCAGCAACAGAATAATCAGGGATATAAGAGATATCAGAATCGGGGTCCCCTGGCAAACCGTCATCTTGAAACTCCTCCTATGCCGTATGCACAGCTTCTGCAGACGTTGCTTCAGCTCCAATTGGTTCATAAGAGGACAATGGCTCCCTTAACAGGGGCACCACCACCAGAGTATGATGCTAATGCTACTTGTGAATTCCACTCGGGGGCACCTGGCCATACGGTTGAGAATTGTAAAGCTTTTAAGCACAAAGTCCAGGACTTGGTGGACGCCAAGGTTATCAACTTTTCTGACAGCGTGCCCAACGTCACCAAAAATCCAATGCCTCATCATAAGGGGGGCGGAGTGAATGCTGTTATCACTGAAGAGAATTCAGACTTGCTGACTGATGTCAAGGATTTGAAGACGCCGTTGAGTTTTGTCAAGGCTAAGTTGCTGAAGAAGGGCTTCTTTCCTGGATGTGGAGAGTTATGCATGGCTTGTGCCACACTTCCTGATGGGTGTAAGCAGTTGATCGAAGGTATCCAAAGTCTGATGTCCGAGGGTATTCTGCAATTCAGCCGGAGCGTTGAAAGTGCATCAGGGGAAGTCGTGCTGAAGCAGGCAGACGAAGTCGCTACCATTACTATTCCTCGACACCCCATTACTATTTCTGCGCCCCGTCCGCCTTCTATCACCATCACCAGGGCCGGACCAATCCCATTCGAGAGTACCAATGCCGTTCCATGGCATTATGGCGCCGAAGTTTATTGTAATGGTCGGAAGATAGAGCTTGAGCCGTCCGGATCGACTGCGCAGAATCTTACCGAAGTCAGTGGTATCACTAGAAGCGGAAGAGTGTTTGCGCCGGCAGAGGTTGCAGCAGAGAAAGCGGTCCGGGCTGACGCTGTGGATAAGGGTAAAGGTAAAGCTGTTGAGGAGGTCCCTGCAGGGGCAGAGAAAGACTTGCTGGTTAAAGATGCTGAAGAGTTCATGCGACTAATCAGGAAGAGTGACTACAAAATTGTAGATCATCTTCATCAGACTCCGTCGAAGATCTCGATTCTTAACCTGTTGCTGTGTTCTGAAGCGCACCGCAACGCATTATTGAAGGTATTGAATGCTGCATACGTGCCGCAGGAGATATCAGTTAATCAACTCGAGGAAGTGGTAGCCCATGTCAATGCTGGTAATGGGCTGGGATTCACAGATCTGGAGCTGACTCCTAAGGGAAGAGATCACAATAGCGCCTTGCACGTCTCAATAGAGTGCAGAGGCACGATTATGTCACATGTCCTAGTAGATACGGGCTCCTCGCTTAACGTGCTTCCGAAAAAGGCACTGATGAAGTTGGATACCCGTGGACTGCTGTGCACGCCCAGTGATCTGGTCGTGAAGGCCTTTGACGGAACCAAGCGCCACGTCTTCGTAGAATTGACCCTGCCAATTCAAGTTGGTCCAGAGACGTTTAATGCGGTTTTCTATATCATGGATATCATGCCCGCCTATAGTTGCCTCTTAGGTCGGCCATGGATCCATTCTGCTGGTGCCGTGACGTCCACGCTGCATCAGAAGCTTAAATATGCTGTTGGGGGCAGCATAGTGACAGTCTGCGGTGAAGAAGACATCATGGTAAGCCACCTGTCGTCCTTTAAATACGTTGAAATGGATGGTGAGATCCATGAGACCCTTTGCCAAGCATTTGAAACCGTCAGGGTGAAGGAGGTAGCTCCCGTTGTTGCAGAGAAGCAAGAGTTGAACCTCTCCTCGTTTAAGGAAGCTAGAGCCGTTGTCGAAGCTGGTTCCACCCCAGGCTGGGGGCATGTCTTGGATATACCAATCAAACAGGATAAGTTTGGATTAGGGTATTTCCCTGGAGCTGAAGCTTCATCTTCTTCTGGCAGTTCGTCTCATGGGGAAGGGCCGATCTTATTCACCAAGGGGGGAGTAATCTTCGAGAGTATCAACGCTGCGTCAGAGGACAGCGGGGACAGTGATTGCGATCTTGACGCCTGGATTCAACCGAGCAAGCCAGGCGAGTGCCTCCGCAATTGGACCATCAAGGAGATTATCAAGCTGACAAGTGAAGAGTAATGATTTGCTTTTTACAATCTTAGTACAACCCTATGTCCTGCCCGGGGCATAGTGGTTTTACTGTCAGGGCCTTGTTGGATTATGTGTATGCATTTTGTTAATAAATAAAAGGCGTTTTCTTCGTAATCAAATATTGTGTTCTCTGTTATTCATGCTTTATGTTTGTTTCGAAAAACAGCAAAATGGCAACGAGGTTCGTGCTAACCTGCATATTCTTGCTTTAAACTTAACCCTTGTTATTGCAGGATCCACGTAACAGATGACATCGACTCTGGACCCTCTACGGCTCACTACGACTTTGATTGCCCGATCTATCAAGCCGAGGATGAGATTGATGAAGACGAAGACCTTCCGGAAGAGTTGGCCCGCTTGTTGAGACAAGAGGAGAAGGTTATTCTGCCTCACGAGGAGGATATTGAGATTGTAAATTTGGGTTCTGGGGAGCTCGTCAGAAATGTCAGAGTTGGGGCTGCGCTGCAGAATGATGTCAAGCATAGACTGGTCGAGATGCTTCAAGAGTATAGTGACGTCTTTGCTTGGTCGTATGAGGATATGCCCGGACTTGACACAGATATCGTGGTTCATCGCTTGCCGTTGCGAGAAGATTGCCCTCCAGTCAAGCAGAAGCTCAGGAGGACGAGACCAGACATGGCAGTAAAAATCAAAGAAGAAGTCCAGAAGCAGTTGGACGCAGGATTTCTAGCCGTTACCACTTACCCTCCGTGGGTCGCCAACATAGTGCCTGTACCGAAGAAGGACGGTAAGGTACGCATGTGCGTCGATTATCGGGATTTGAATAGGGCGAGCCCTAAGGATGATTTCCCGTTGCCTCATATCGATGTGTTGGTCGACAATACAGCCCAGTTTTCCGTGTTTTCGTTCATGGATGGCTTCTCCGGTTACAATAAGATTAAGATGGCGCCGGAGGACATGGAGAAAACGACGTTTATTACCCCCTGGGGCACGTTTTGCTACAAGGTAATGCCCTTCGGTCTAAAGAACGCAGGGGCCACTTACCAGCGAGCAATGGTAACTTTGTTTCATGATATGATTCATCATGAGATCGAGGTCTATGTTGATGACATGATTGCAAAGTCCCAAACGGAGGAGGAGCATCTGGTCAATCTATTGAAGCTGTTTGAAAGGCTTAGGAAGTTCAAGCTGAGGCTGAATCCTAACAAGTGCACTTTCGGAGTGCGGTCCGGAAAGTTATTGGGGTTTATCGTTAGTGAGCGAGGTATTGAAGTTGATCCTGCAAAAATAAAAGCTATCCAAGAAATGCCAGCGCCGAAAACAGAAAAAGAAGTTCGTGGTTTCTTGGGCCGAATAAACTACATTGCAAGGTTTATCTCTCAGCTCACGGCCACTTGTGAACCGATGTTCAAGTTGTTAAAGAAAAATCAGGCGATTACTTGGAATGAGGATTGCCAGAAGGCATTCGACAAGATAAAGCAGTATCTTCAAGAACCTCCAATCTTGATACCCCCAGTGGCTGGACGGCCATTAATCATGTACTTGACAGTTCTGGAGAATAGCATGGGGTGTGTTCTCGGTCAGCACGACGAGACGGGCAGAAAAGAGCATGCCATTTATTATTTGAGTAAAAAGTTCACTGAGTGTGAATCTCGATACTCGATGCTGGAGAAGACGTGTTGTGCATTAGCTTGGGCTGCCAAACGTCTACGACAGTATATGCTCAATCACACCACTATGCTAATTTCGAAGATGGATCCGATCAAGTACGTCTTCGAGAAGCAGGCTCTTTCGGGCAGGATTGCCAGATGGCAGATGGTGTTAACAGAATATGATATTCAGTACGTCTCTCAGAAAGCCATTAAGGGAAGCGTATTGTCTGATTACCTTGCCGAACAGCCAATCGAAGACTATCAGCCGATGAAGTTCGAATTCCCTGACGAGGACATTATGTTTCTCAAAGCGAAGGATTGCGATGAGCCATTGCCCGATGAGGGGCCAGATAGGAAGTCTCAGTGGAAGTTGATATTCGACGGAGCGGTTAATTCCTATGGGAGTGGTATCGGGGCTATCATCACGACTCCTCACGGATCCCACATCCCGTTTACGGCGAGACTGACGTTTCCAGTTACCAACAACGAAGCCGAGTATGAAGCATGTATTATGGGTCTAGAAGAGGCAATTGATTTGAGAATCAAGAATCTAGACATATATGGTGACTCAGCGCTTGTAATCAATCAGATTAAAGGGGAGTGGGAAACTCGTCAAGCGAATCTAGTGCCGTACATGAATTATGCCAGGAGGCTGCTTCCGTTCTTTGACCGAGTAGAACTTCATCATGTACCCCGGGCTGAAAATCAAATGGCTGATGCTTTAGCCACGCTGGCTTCAATGTATAAAGTCAATTATTGGAATGAGGCTCCAAGAATTGTGCTTTCGCGGCTTGATAGACCAGCGTTTGTGTTCGCAATCGATGATGTCGCTGACGGCAAGCCATGGTTCCACGATATCCAGACCTTCCTTATGACCAAGGAGTATCCTGCGGGTGCATCAGCCCAGGATAAGAAGACTCTGAGGAGGTTATCTGGAAACTTTTACCTCAACCCTGACGGAGTGCTGTATAAGAGAAACCACGATCTCGTGCTACTCAGATGTGTGGATGAGAAAGAAGCAAGTATGCTCATGGAAGAAGTCCATGAGGGCACATTTGGTACGCACGCCGGCGGGCATGCCATGACAAGAAAGATCCTGAGAGCAGGATATTACTGGCTGACTATGGAGTCGGATTGCTTCAGATTCGCGAAGAAATGTCATAAATGCCAGATTTATGCCGATAAAGTTCATGTGCCGCCGTGCCCATTGAATGTCATGTCCTCCCCTTGGTCGTTCTCCATGTGGGGCATCGACATGATAGGCAAGATCGAGCCCACTGCATCCAATGGTCATCGTTTTATTCTGGTAGCTATTGACTACTTCACCAAATGGGTGGAGGCAGCCTCGTATGCTAATGTGACCAAGCAGGTGGTAGCTAAGTTCATAAAGAGGGACATCATCTGTCGCTATGGAATTCCCGAGCGGATCATTACTGATAATGGTTCGAATTTGAATAATAAGATGATGAAGGAGTTGTGCCAGAGCTTCAAGATTGAACACCACAACTCATCTCCTTACCGGCCGAAGATGAATGGCGCTGTTGAAGCGGCCAACAAGAACATCAAGAAGATTGTTCAGAAGATGGTTGTGACGTATAAAGATTGGCACGAGATGCTGCCGTTTGCCTTGCACGGTTATCGTACGACGGTGCGTACGTCGACCGGGGCAACTCCTTTCTCCTTGGTGTACGGCATGGAAGCTGTCCTGCCGTTAGAAGTGGAGATTCCCTCTTTGCGAGTTTTGGTTGATGTAAAGCTTGATGAGGCAGAATGGATTACGAATCGCTTGAACCAGCTCAGCCTGATGGACGAGAAGAGGCTAGCATCGATTGCATTTGGTCGTCTGTACCAAAGCCGAATGAAGAAAGCTTATGATAAGAAGGTGCGTCCTCGAAGCTTTCAGACGGGTGATCTCGTCCTGAAGAAGATTCTTCCGCCACACTCCGATCACCGGGGCAAGTGGACTCCGAATTACGAAGGGCCGTATGTCGTCAGCAAGGTCTTCTCAGGAGGAGCTTTGTTGTTATCCACGATAGATGGTGAAGATTTTGCATCCCCGGTGAACGCGGACGCAGTTAAAAAATACTTTGCTTGAAAGAGACCCGCTGGACAAAAAAGAAAGAGTCCAGGCAAAAAAGGGGCATCCCGGCGAACCAAAAACAGAATAAAAGGTTCGGGCAAAAATTAGGGATATATTGAAAAAATGTACACCCGCGAAGTCGAAAACTTACACTGGGCGGCTTCGGCAAAAAAGGGTATCCCGGTGAACTGAAAACCCGTGAAGGGCGGTTCACGCAAAAGTTAGGGATTTAAATAAGCAAATGACTGCGTTCCGCGTATGGACTTTCATTGTTTAGTGGTTCGGAAGACCTGAGGGCCGTTTATCTGAATCAATCTCTTCCAAAGCTGAAGCATCGGAGAAGTATCAAAGTCGAGTGGGTCTTAGAGGGATCAACTCATGGTGTTCGTCTACGCCTCGATTGCCGACATTTGTATGTACTGATGTATATTTATGTTTTCTTTTTGCGCGGCTTCCTCATTCCAGGAGCTTGCCTCTGTTGTAAAACATTTTTGCCCGTTCAGGGGTTCATCATCAATAAAATGCACATTATTCAGCAATTTTACTTGACTGCTTAGCATTTATCTGTTTTGTTTGCGAATGAGAACGCCGATGTGTTTTTGATAAAATGCGCATACATAAACTTGCGGGCCTAAGCCCATTGATTGTTGAAACAACTAATTAACTGAATATTGTCACGAGATAATAACCCTGATAGGCCCCTTTGAGGAGGGTATCTTGTCTGTTTGTTTGTGTTGTTGCAGGTGTAGCACCTTGCCAGAAGATGTGCCGTGCGTATCCCCGAAGCAGGATGAGTCCTCTTTCCCCAGCAGAGTTCAGTAGTTTCTCCTCCGCAGAATCTGAACGCAAGATAGTGAGCATTGATATGTCTTCCCCAGGTAGAGGTGATTCTCTTCCCCAAGCAGGCGCATCCTGAAGGAATGTCACCTCATCGGCTGAGTCAAGCACCGAAGAATGATGTCGCCTCTCCCCAGCACCGGGTCACAAGTGCAGAGTTCATAGAAATGTTTGGGTACTGGAGCTCGTGTTCTCCCCAGTAAAGTCGCCGAAGCAGGATCTCCCCCGCACCGGGTCACAAGTGCAGGTTTCGCAGGAGGCTGTTCGTTAGCCGAAGGATGCAGTGACTGATGGTGCCAGACTGAAGTCTCCAGTGAAATTGAGATTCCTCACCAGAGTCAGGCTCTCTCCTGAAGTTCGATGATTCCCTCTTCCCCAATAGAGTGTTGGAATGGCTGATGTTGTATTCCCCTGCAGAGTTGTACTCTCCCCCGAAGTCAGATGATTCCTTCTTCCCCGGCGAAATTGAGTTTCCTCATCGGAGTTGCACTCTCCAGCGAAGTAGAATGATTTCTCTCCCCGGCTGAGTCCGCAGAAAAGCAGAATCCTTGAACATTGACCGGATCATGATTGATTTTCCCCAGCAGAGCGTGGGGCAGCTAGTGCTGTGTTTCCCCAGAGTCGCACTCTCTCCGGCAAAGCAGAATGACTTCTCCTTCCTCAGCCGAGTTTGCAGATGTCTAAGAGATCCGAATCCTTGGAAGTTGATCAGATCATGATTGATTTTTCCCCAGTGGAGTGTTGAGCAGCTGAAGTTGGTTCCCCACAGAGTTGTTATCCCCAGAAGAGTAGCCGAGACGGCCGCGCAGTTCATTCTCGCGATTGATATCAGCAGATCCAAGTTCTCGTAGAGCTTCGTCCCCTGCAGCAGTCAGCTGAAGTTGTTCCCCTGCAGCAGTTCGCGGAAGATCAATTCCCCAGACAGAGCCTGATTGATATTGGCGTGTTCACATTCTCCTCAGCAGGATGACTCCTCTACCTGAACGGTTCTTTCTCCTTGACAGGAAGATTTCCCCCTTCGGCATTTATTTTGCTGATGGGATCGCATCATTGTGCATGACTGCATAGCATTTAACGCTGCATAGTATTGTGCATGATTGCATGGCATTTAGCATAAATGCATATCATTCCCACTGTGTGGGGCATGACGCCGAAGCATACGCATCATAAGCATGATCTAGGTCATTATCATCCTTGTTGTACAGGTGTACTACCGAAAGACCGGTTACTCAGGACGATTCTTGATGTTCTCCCCAGCAAGGTTGTTTTCTTAGATGATTCTAAAGACCCCGGTGTAATCCCCGCGGTCGCTCGCTCAAGATGATTTTTTGAGATCCCCAGCAAAGTCTTCAGTTCAAGATGATCCTCGAACTCCTCAGCAGGGCCACTTGCTTAAGACGATTCTTAAGACCCCAGTACAGCTTCCCGAGTGGTTCGCCTAGTATGATACTTGAGCTCCCCAATAGCGCCTCCAGCAAGAGTTGCCCAGGAAGGTTTCTGGAATACCCAACAGAATGTTTGCTCCGGAAAGGTTATCAGTTCAGGACGATTCTTGAAGATGCCCGACGGATCTGTTTGGTCGAGATGATTCTTGAAGTCCTCAGCAGCATGATATGTCTGCTCCAACAACGATGTCTAATCTGAAGATGGATTTCGTAAGCGCCCGAAGGCGATATCAGAAGGTTCCTGTGAGTCCAGATTTCCGTGTTGAAGAATCAACGGGTGGCTGAAGACAAGGTCCCAGAGTTGTAGATACAACAGAGTGATCCGTGTGAGTCTGAAGACCAAGTCAGTTATCCTGAAGCGATGATTGATTGCGATCAAGTGAATGATACGTCTTCTGATTGAAGTCGAAGATGTTTCTCCAGCGGTGACGCAGAGCATTTCGATCGTCCGACGGTGATGTCAGGTTTAGTTCTCCAGTGGTGACGCAGGGTACTTCGATCGTCCGACGGTGATGTCAGATTTGGTTCTCCAGCTAGTTGTTGAGCGGCTAGTGTTGCAGGATTCAAAGGTTTGTTCCCCGCAGAGTACTATGTGCTCGTGCAGTTGGCAAATTTTCGGGTTTACCGGTATTCAATCGTCTCGCACCTTGATTGGATGAGAGCCGTTCGCTCCTCACCCAGTCAGGTTCAAGCCGTTTGAATAGGGGCAGCTGTTGCACCCCAAAATTTGACCAACAATTATTTATTCATTGAGTGTTTGGAAGTGGATACCTTCATCAGAAAGTTCAAGAGATCCTCAGAGGAATGGGTTGAAACCAGGGTTGTGTGCTTCATAGCTTGAGAGTTGTGGGTGTTCCTCAGATGGCTCTGAGACTTTGAGAATGAATTTGATGTTTTGGGAAAGCCTATGAGATGTCTTGATAGCTTTCATGAAGCCCAGAGAAGTCATTGTGCAAGAGTTCAGAAGATTCAACCATGAATGATGAATTAGGGTTTTGACTGGGTCAACCCTAGGGTAACTAAAGATTTGGGAAAGGTTGAGACCCAATCCAAGGGCCATGAGATCATGGAATGATGCATAGAGAGGATATAAAGATGATTCCTAGGCCAACTCATCATGAGTGAGGAGTTTGAGAAGTTTCAAGTCAGGGTCCCCAAGGATTGTCAGTGAAAAACCCTAATTTGATCCCTATCTTCCAGGCAGTTTTAGCTCAAGATGTGATTGATATCTCACCTTCCCCATAACATGAATGTTGTAGAGCTTGTTCTAAGCTTTAATTTGAGTGGTGGAAGTCCTTGATAGGAGTTACAGAGCTCAAGTTATGGTTTTGACAAATTACAGGTCAGCAGAGGTGTGTGAATCTGGGTCCTTGAAAGTCACCCAACTTGCAGACAACTTTTGCCCTAGTAGGAGGATTCCTATGATTTCTTAGTCAACATGAATGTTGAAGAGCATCTTCTTAGCTTTAATTTGAGTGGTAGAAGTCCTTGATTGGATTTGTGGAACTCAACTTATGGTTTGAACAAGACAGGGGTATTTTGGTCATTTGTCAGTTATAGGTCATTTTAGCCAATGCCTAAAACTCCTATTTCCAAGCCTCAAATGGAAAAACTCAAAACATGAAAGTTGTTCAAAATGTGATTTTAAGTCTAGAAAGAATGTCACAAAGTGTTGTAAAAGCTCATAGCATGAGGTTACATGATTGGTCAAAAATGAACTAAAAATGGCTTATAAATTTGAAAAGTTGAAATTGGAAATTGATTTGGAAGATCCACAAATCCAAAATAGGTCATCCAATATATCATTTTGATTGGAAACATCATTTTGATAACATTGGTTTAGCTAGAATTTTGATTTGAAGCTTTAAAATGGGTGATGCTTTGAAAATTTGTTACTTGAAAAAGAAGGCAATGTTGAAAAACCTTACACAAGCCAAAGATGAACTTGTTTTTCACTCATCCACACTCAATATCTCTCATAAGGAGATTTTGGCACCAAATGGTAAGGCATAAGGCTTGGAATGTGAGATTTTCAATATGTCACCACATGAGATTTTCAAGAAACTTCCACCATATTCTAGATGAATCTAGAGGCATCTAATGATCATTATAAGAAGAGGGCCATGAAGAGAGTTCAAGGTTGGTGATAGAGAGAGATTTCAGGAGAGAGAGAGAGAGAGAGGAATAGCCATTGAAGCACTTTCTTCAAGTTCAAGCAATTCAAGAAATCTGCATCTACAAGCCATCTCCTTCCCAACAAGTGCAAACAGAAGCATTTCCACCATTGGAGGATCATCCTGAAGCAGTTGCAAGGCTTGCAACATCCTCCACGAGCACCTACCATCATCTCTTGACAGGTTGGTTTCTCTCCCTAATCCTCTTAATTTATTTAGTTTTAGTTCATTCTTTAGGTGTAGAATTAATGTGCTAGGATAGAGGATCAATTTATGAAAGTTTGAGAGCTCTGCGTGAGGTTCCATGGCAGGTGAGTGATTCTTTAATCTTCAAGAACTAGTTGTTTAGGGAGTTTTAAGTAGCATGAATTAGGTTAGAGTAGCTAGGGTAGCATGTAGAGCAGGTTTAGATCCTTAGGTTGAAGCTTCACCATGGTTGATCTCAGGTGAGCATGGTGGAACCGTGATCTTAATGTCTTCTGTTAGGATTATCTAGGGAGAGTTAGGGGAAAGTATACATATGGCTGTGTTCCTCTTGAGTAGTAGGAGATTTTTCGTTTTGGAATCGTGGCATTTCGTGGCCTGAGCAGAGAGCTAGATGAAGGAGAAGATTGGTGCATGGGGAGAGGGTTTCTGAAAACCCTAGGTCAGCTTGGGGACGATGGCTAGTGGCCGTTGGATGAGTCCCCAGCCCTTGACCTTTTCCCTTCATCGTGTGGCCGAGATTCATAATGAAAACGGAGGGAAACCTCCTCGCTGCAACGCAGCGTTTCATTAAAGCTGGGACCTGGGCCTGGGTCCAGCTTGCTACGCGCACCCCCCCCCTTTGGCCCATTCTGAGAATTCAACTGGCGCGTGTGGCTATTCACACCCCCCCCCCCTTTAATTGATTTAATTTCTTTTATATTCTTTTAATATTTTTCTTGTTTTAGAAAATTCATTAAAAATTGAAAAATAACTCTTTTTTGGCCATTCTTTTTTCTATGAGTAGATAATAATGTGTAGAAAATGTTAAAAATAAAAATGGGATTTTATTTTTAAGTTTAGTATTTTTAATAGATTTTCCTTTTAAATAGCTTTTATAATGTTTAGTTTGGTATCATGATTTTGCAAGAATTGTTTTAGGACCTTCCCTTAGGTTTTTTTATCCATTCTTTTTTGTGCAATTAGATGATGAATCATAGTTCCCCATAGGATTTATTATAGAATTTTAGAATTAATTTTTGATTAGTTTAATTAGGATAGATGTAAGGTATCCTAATTAGGGTTTAGGTTGTGCTTAGGTGAAGAATTCACTTTCTTTGATTGAGTTTTGTCTTGATTTTTAGGTAGAGGCCTATGTAGATGTTATGGGTAGATGGTGTAGACCCTTGTGAATAATTGTTAGATTTTTCCCCCTTGGTTTAGTATTTTTAGGTACTTTCTGAAGTTGCCTATTGATTTTGTCTGCCCTGTGGTTATCTGTTCATATCTGGGGTTTGTTGTGGGGAATTTGTTGAGGGGCTTGTGTTGTCTTGAAGACCTTGATGGAGAGCATCATGAAGAGAAGATTGAAGATCAAGATTCAGAGACCCAGAGCTTGGCTTGTCCCCTGTCTGTGAGGTTTGAGATCCTGAAGTTTGAAGGAAGTTCATGGTACTTTCCTGAGGAAGGCACTATGAATGACTTTCATTCTTTCTTCTCACCTCTTTCTTAAGTGTCCAATGATGTTGGAGCCACCTTGTGAGTTTAATTTCTCCTGAGGAGGAATGTAAACTGATCACAGTTGTTGAGCCACATGGGATGCAACTCCTAAGTGGAAGCCTCCTAGCACTTTCCTGAGGAAGGTCCTATGAGTCTATTCATTTAGTTCCATTAGTTTATCTAGGATTTCTCAAGTATCCAATGATGTTGGAGCCAACTTGTGAGTTTAATTTCTCCTGAGGAGGAATGTAAACTGATCACAGTTGTTGAGCCACATAGGATACAACTCCTAAGTGGAAGCCTCCTAGTACTTTCCTGAGGAAGGTCCTATGAGTCTATTCATTTAGTTCCACTAGTTCAGATAGGATTTCTTAAGTATCCAGTGATGTTGGAGCCTGCTTGTGAGTTTAATTTCTCCTGAGGAGGAATATAAACTAGTCACAGTGGTTGAGCCACATAGGATATGACTCCTGAGTATACACCTCCTAGTGCTTTCCTGAGGAAGACACTATGAGTCTGCTTGCTTAGCTCCCTTTCTTCGGTAAGCTTGTTCTGAAGCTTGAAGACTGGGATTGATTTCTCTTGTTTAGGGTCTTGCTTTAGATTTGATCAGATTTTGTTTTAGGATAGGAGAGTAGATTGATTCTTTCTCAAGCATGTGTGTTTGTTTGCCTGAGGGCACTTCACTTCTTCTATTTGTTCATTGCTTGATAGTATGTTGTTTATCTTCAGTATGATTACTGTTATTTCATGACTGGCTTGAGGTCGAGACGAGCTTGTGGAGGCTGAAACCCCACACACATTTCCTCCCTCACTTGCATTGCATGCATTTTACTGTTAAAGCTGATGTTTTTGTCTGTTTTGGTGTATCACTGACATGATCCCTTAGGACTCTCATTTCCTTTGATAAGGATTTGATGATAGACTTTTAGGTTGAAACCTATGCATGATAACATCTAGGAGTTCCCTGTTCAAACCTCAACCATAGGATGAATCCATGGCATGATAACAGTAGGACTTGATAGTCTCCCTCCTAGTTGAGCCATTTTTCCCCGTAGTTTCCCGAACTACGTTTGCTCTGATCTTTCATACCAGATGAAAGTACGTAGGCATAGGATGCGATATCCTAGCGAGCAACCTTCCCCATCTTCACCCGTAGTTAGCCGAACTACGTTGACTCTGATTTCTCGTTCCAGACGGGAATACGTAGGCATAAAGCGCGATGCTTTGCCGAGTCATTTTCTTTTCTTTTTCAGCCAGCCTTGATAGGTAGATAGATTATAACCAACCCGTCCAAGCAAACAAACAAGCGAGGATCCCGTCGAGTACGACGGACGTGAGGGGTGCTAATACCTTCCCCTTGCGTAACCGACTCCCGAACCCAGACAATGGTTGCGATGACCTTGTCTTACCCTTATTCGTCAGGTTTTTTCCGATCGTTTCCTTTCCCGCTCTGAGGGATAAATAACGAAAGGTGGCGACTCTTCTGTCATGCCGGCACCTTATTTTCGCGCAAGCGACAGTGGGGACTTTGCCTTAAGAGAGATAGTGGCATACTTGTCGATTAAATTCCGAGTGCTTGAGCCCTTCTCTTAAGACAATGCAAAGACTATTCTCCTACAAAGTTGTGGTGGTTTAAATCAAAGTAATCTCCCTTAAAATGAAAACTCATCTTTTCTCCTAAAATCAATCAATCAACTACCCTAAACCCGTAGGAACTTTGACCACAGTCAAAGAACTCCTCAAACCCTTTAGGGGAACTACAGATATTCTGATTCCACTCCCGTAAGGATACGTAGGCATAAGATGCGATATCTTATCGAGTATACTTTGAAATAAACCCCTAGGTCTTTTATCCTTTAAGCAGATAAACCTTAGCAATAAAACAAACATAAAACAAAAGGTTCCTGTAGAGTACTACAGAAACTTAGGATGCTAGCACCTTCCCTAAGTTTAACCAACCCTCGAACCTAAAACTCTCTAGCTTGCACTTGCATTGCATTGTGGGTATTTCGATCTTTATCCTTTCCTTTGGACAAATCAAAGTTCGGTTGCAAATGAATTAAAGATTCAAACTAATTAATAGTTTGGTATCCAAATTTCACCGCGACACAGCTACCACGTTTGCTTTATCTGAATGGTAATTCAAACCAAAACCATAATCCTTCAGAAGTCCCAATCATCTCTTATGCCTCATATTCAACTCTTTGTAATCAACCAAATACTTTAAGTTCCTATGATCACTAAACATCTCAAATCTCGAACCAAACAAATGAAGCTTTCAAAGCTTCGACACAACCATAACAACACCCAACCCTAAATCATGCGTAAGATAATTCCTCTTATCCACTTTAAGTTTCCTTAAAGCATAAGCTAAACTTGTTGATGTTGTCTCAACACACCTACCAATCCCATCAACGAAGCATCACACTATACAACAAGTGGTTCTGCCGGGTTCGGCAAAATCAAAACATGAGCTGCTGTCAGTCTCCTCAAAAGCTCTTGAAACTTTCTTTACACTTTGCATCCAAAACAAAATCTTGAACTTTCCTAGTCCACTACGTCAATGGCAAAGATAACTTGGAAAAAAATCCTTCAACGAATTTTCAATAATAATCTGCCAACCGAAGAAAACTTCTAATCTCCAAAATAGGTTTTGGAGTTTCCCATTGCAATGTAGCTTCAACCTTCGCCATATCATCCACAATAACCCTACTCGAGATCACATGACCAAGGAACTCAATTTCTTCAACCAAAACTCCCACTTTGACAGTTTTGCATACAACTGCTTCTCTTTTAATGCTGATAACACAATTTTCAGATGCTTAGTACGATCCTCTTTACTCTTCGAATATATCAAAATATCATCAATGAACACAACCACAAACTTGCCCAAATAAGTATGGAAAATCCTGTTCATATACTCCATAAATACACATGGTGCATTAGTCACACCAAATGGCATTACGAAATACTCATAATGTCTATACCTTGTTTTAAAAGCAGTCTCTTGAATATCTTCAGCCTTCACATGAATCTGATGATACCCAGATCTCAAATCTATGTTACTGAACACACTAGCAACAACCAACTGATCCATCAAATCATCAACCCTTGGAAGTGAACACTTATTCTTGATAGTCATCTTGCTCACTTGTCTATAATCCACACCCATCCTCATAAAACCTTCTTTCTTCTTAACTAACAAAATTGGTGCACCCCACGGTGACACACTCAGACAAAAGAACCTTTCCTCAAGTAGATCTTCAAGTTGATTCTTCAACTTCTTCGATTATTGTGTGGACATACGAAATAGAGTCATCGCTACCAAACTAGTTCCAGAAACTAAGTCGATCGTAAGCTCCCTTTCCCGTTCCGACTGTAAATCACTTATCTCATCAGGAAAAACTTCCGGACAATCACTATTAATTGGCAAACCACAAACTTCCCCACTTTCATTAACACTCAAAGTTTCCATCAAAATAAACATCTCAGCACCATCCTGCACCGACTCACCAAAACAATCTGTAAGCACTTAGCTTAACTCAAAATAATTCACTAGACACTCCATCTAAGCTTGCAAGACACGTCTATCCCATCCAACATGAATCCGTCCACTATTAACAAGAGATTAATGGTGATCAGATCCTCAATTTGTCAATAGACAGCCGAAAATCATTATGGGGCATAAACCATCTTTACCGTACTATAAGAGCGTTCACCGACACACTGAGCCACCACTCCATATTTGCAGCATCCTGGAGAAGCACAAACTTCTCCCCTCCTTATTTCATTCCCACTTCTGTAGACAAAGGTTAGAAAACAAACGTGTACCGACAGTGTTTTCACACACATGTCGCATACAAGGGAACAAATAACATTAGACAACTTGGCCGGACGGACCGACCTGCTCTGATACCACTAATGTAACACCCTTTTCTACCCCACAATTAAAAGGCACATTTATTCACAAAAGGGCGTACATCTCCCAAATCCTGAAAATAGGTCAAGGATCTGTAAACAACGGGTTTTCCCCAAAGTACATCAAATTGCACAAAGCAACGGAACTCAAAAGGTATAAATCAAGGTTTTCCTCATACGGGAAGATAATCAAAATAAACTCAAATAAAACATAGTTTAACTCAAAAGATCCCAACCCGATGTTACATATCAGAGCAAGACCCTATAAGTTAACCAAAAAGGCTAACAACTCAAAACTTTAAAAAAAAAATAACCTCGACGGCATCCACGGCTAAACCTGGTCATCTGCACGTTACCCACGTGGAGGTAACATTCAAACAGGCAGGGTGAGTAAAACGATTCATAATAATCAATGTATGAAAATCAACATATAAATGACGTCATAATCATATTCAACACATTCGCATTCATCAATAGGCCTCGAAGCCTACAACATCATAAGTTATTCTAAATGACTCATAAATGCAAATGCAACAAGACTCAATGTATGTGGTACCAATCATCGCAGCGCGATGGACACTGAGCCATCAACCCTCCATAGATCCCCATCAATATGATCGATTCTACTAGAGAACCGGAGCACATCAAAATACTTAACATCCACACAATGGGATTGAAGCCAAAGTAATCGAGGTCCTGAACCGAAGTCCGGATGCACATGAATGCATGATGCACACGGCACAGATCATCCTCATAATAACATCATAGGTGCATCATAATTCATCATATTCATCATCATCAAACGTCATAGCTCACCATCATAATCATCATCATACATCATGTCATCATAGCTCATCATAATAATCATCATCATACGTCATGTCATCATAACTCATCATAATAATCATCATCATACATCATGTCATCATAGCTCATCATAATAATCATCATACATCATGTCATCATAGAATCATCAAAAAATCATGGAAATATCATCATAGCTCATCACCATTACTCATAGGAATCATCATTATACAATCATGTATTAATCTCATCAGAATCATAGTTATACTCATGGTAGTTCATCATACAATCATGTATTTAATCTTATAAAAATATTAGACAATCAATTATATTATTTATAATCTGTTATAACCATGTTCATTAGCTTTCCAACACTTCGAACGGGGGTCAAAACAGACTTACGGATCAAAAGTTACGTCCAAAACAATTTCAACCGAAAACATGGACAGTTGTGACGGAGAGCGTGCAATTTTCTGCGTTTTTCACCGTTGGAGGCCTTCCGGGCCTCCGATTTTGATTCCTTAAAAACCCAAACTCTTACAAAATTAGAACCTATTCCATACTATAATTATCTCAAGTAAATTTACAATTTTAACACAATTAAACCATCTAATCATTGTTTTAAGATTATGCCTAAAACCTTTAAAATTAAGGGATATAAGTTCAATCCCGTATTATATTTACGCCCTAAATCATAAATTTCCCTATAATTGCCCCAAAGGCATCAGAGTTAATCACTGTCTAATATTCATATCCTTTCAGGGTCAGACATGTTCAAATCATAGTTTTGGCCACGAAGGCCTAAGGTTTCCTTTTTCCCCAATGAACCACGGATAGATTCACTAATAATATAATTAGGCCACGAAGGACAAAGATCACTATTTCTCATATCTACCCTCAAACTCTCAGGAATACTTACCACTACACCACAACCATCAGAGTTCTCACTATCAAATTTCCCTACAGGGTTAGACCAATGTCAAATCAGAGTTTTGGCCACAAAGACCTAGTTTCCCTTTTACTCCAATGAATTTCCATGGTTAACATTTCAATACTAGATTTAGGCCACGAAGGCCAAAATCCCTTTTTCTCACCATCAACCACAAAATCCCTTAAACCCTTAAATCGACCTTAAATACGTTGAATTTACACATTGAAAATCATGAAGGCAATACTCCCCATACCTTAATTGTCGATCAAAGCCTTCTCAAATATTTTTGGGAATCCTACGAAACTTTTTCCTCCAATCTTCCTTCTCAGAGCTCTGGCCTCAATTCTCCTCACGGTCTAACAAATGAATCCTAATTCCATCACAATTTCCTTTTTGTTAAACCTAGACTTGGGCCTCACAATTGGGCTTTTCCCATATTATCCTCACTACCTCCTCTTAATTGTCCAATTTGCCCTTATTTCACTTATATTTATTTTAATTAATAATAATATTAATATATTCATATTATATATTATTATTCAAAATAAATACCAAAATTCCATTAATTCCCAATATTCCACAAAACCACTGAAAATCACCAAAACATGAATATTCTCATTTAAATAAATTAAATTAAATATTCCCATAATATTTGGGGTGTTACAACCTTCATTAAACCTTCCTCTCAGAACCCATAACCTCCTTCCTTTAAATCTCCACAAAAAAAAACCATAAACCTTCTTCAATCTTTATCTCCTTCATACCAAAACCTCTGTAATCCCTAAAATAACCAAACCACCTAGAGCAGGTCGAGAGAGAAGAAAAGTGAATCAGAACCAATTTCAGAAAGAGATGAGGAGAAACTTGGAGATGTGAAACATGATTTCATTAAGACAAGGACTGGAAGAGAAAATCAAAACCGAAACTAAGTTGGATCTAGGTGAATTGGAAGAGAAATCGAATCGTACACCCAGAAGTGAAGGTTGAGTTTTGTCTCGCTTTTGATTTTTCCCATTCTTCTCGCGGTCGCGCGATGATAAGTAGGGGAGTAAATCCTCTTCTAGGAATTTCCCTCTTTGAAGAAATTTCCATGGTCGTGTTCTGTTTTAAGGAGAAGTGAAAAATGACGTTTTTTTTTCTTTTAACATGGTGTTTTTTTGATGCGTGGTGTTTGGGCTTGTGACCCATTGTGTTTTTTTACTAGCTTTTTGTAGTCAATTGGTTTTTAAAAAAAAAAGGAGGTGATGGGCTTTGAGCCCATGGGATCCTCTTCTTCACTGTTATACCCCTCCAATATTTCATACACCCTATGTTCTTAGTTCTAGCCCCTTTTTCTTTTAATAATGTTATTTTTGTTAATTCTTTAATTTGATGTTTTATTTATTTATTTTGGTAATTTTGCTAAACGATTTGATGACCAAATTGATAGTCATTATTATTTCTAAATCATTTTTGATTTTGTATATCGTTTTCCCCTTCATTTTCCCCTTGGTTGGGTCTTGGATTTTATTTTCAATTCTAAATTATCAGTCGATGAAGAGACCTCAAAGTTATAGTTCGTAAAATTATTGATGAATAATAACAAATTCGAGACCAACTTCTTTTAACTTTTCATTTTCGATTTTTATTCCTTTTATTCATTTTTTATCGTTTTTCGGCCAATGACGAAACTTTAAAAATTGTTATCGGTCAAACTATTGATAGATGACAATTTACCCCAGACCATTTTATTTTCTATTTCAATTTCTTCTCCATATTTGATTTTATTTAGTTTTTACGATCTATGATGTCTTTCGATTCGTAAACGCCGTTTTATCGAAGTCGATAACCTTGTCGATTTCAAATCTATGGAAAATGACCATTTGTGATAGGCTACCTTCAATTAATCGACATAATGTTTACGATTAAGATGAGATCCCTCCTTTTCACGTCCGTGTGACACGATTAAATTAGAGAATGATCCTCAATATTATTTCTCTATCTTGTTTTAGCACGAATATTAATTCACGCGACCTCCTATAGACCGACTTTCATCATAAGTCGAGCTACGACGGTTTAGCGTTACATTTGTCCCGATTTAATTCCTAACAAAACTAACCACTAACTTTAATTTTCGTCAAATATTAATTGCTTTATAATTCAGTCAAATATTATTGTGAATATTATTGTTATATTATCTTGCTATATTATCATGTTATTCATAATTGTCATATCATATTCATCCATAGTCGAAAACATATAATAAACTATCGAAACGCTAAAAGTCAAATTGGTGGACTGTTGGATCATTGGTCATTTGCAGGAACCCTAACATGGAGTTGTATCCGACTTTTTCTCAAGGCTTAGTTTAGGACACATTGCACACACACGACTTTCTCTTGGGCTACCTGACAATGAGACCCCTTTATTTCGTGCAATCCCGTGTAAATTACATGTACCCCTCTCCCATTCCGATGTATGTCTTGTATTTCTTTGATTATAGTTTATCTTCTAGGAGCACCCATAGGGATTAGCGTAGATCAAACTATTTTCAAACTAATTCTTGATTCGTCATCGAGCCATTTTCAAACACCCTCCGTAAGTCGAGTGCTCGTCTGCATTCGCCATCAACCTATTGCCCACACTTCATCGTGATTTCGATATTGGGGGCACCCTCAGGGACTAGTATCGTTTCTCACAACCTAACCCATGATGCGTAAGTCAAGCCGGTTCCGTTTTCAATCCAAATCCTCGACTCGACGTCGAGCCCGTTTCTCAAACCACTTCCATTCCCCATATGTTTTGCACGCGAAAATAGGTCAAACCCTTGATCCAACATCAAGCGGATTTTCATAACAAACTATCAATCAATTAACAACTATTTAATTCTTTTCAAGGTGTAAAGAGTGGGATCAAGTCTTTGATCTTGCTTTCAGTTGTTTGGATGCGAGTTATCTTATTCGTCTGTAAGCAATTGACGCCTTTAAATAACATTAATAGTTCGACAACGTTCAACCATTGTCCAACTACTCATCATTTAAAATACCACTAAAACATATCTTCTTTCATGATGAAAAAGAGAAAGAGTCAAGTCTTTGACTCGTTCTCCCGATTACTTGGGCCCGATAAGTCTTTCTTAAGCTTCGAATAATTATCGTCCGATTCCAACCATTCATTATTCAAACACCATTCAAACACAACTTCTTTTGCGATGAAAAAGAGAGATAGTCAAGTCTTTGACTCGCTTTCCCGATTACTTGGGCCCGAGAAGTCATTCTTAAGCTTCGAGTAATCGTCATCTGATCTTCAACCTCACCTTTCAACTACAACCTTCTTCCAAGATGAAAAAGAGAAATAGTTAAGTCATTGACTCATTCTCTCGATTACTTAAGTCTGAGAAGTCTTTCTTAAGCTTCAAGTAATCGTCATCCGATCCCAACTCACCCTTTCAAACACAACCTTCCTTTCAAGATGAAAAAGAGAGATAGTCAAGTTTTTGACTCGCTTTCCTGATTACTTGGGCCCGAGAAGTCTTTCTTAAGCTTCGAGTAATCGTCATCCGTACCCACTTTAAACTCCATTCAATCTTGTTTCTTTTCGTGGTTGTTACCACGAACTACGACTGCTCTGATTCTTCATTCTCGTCTGAATGTAAGATACGTAGGCATAAGATTACGATGATCTTTGCGAGCAAACTTCTACCTTTCTCCGTTATTCCGTCCACAATTCCCTTCATTTTCTGTTTCTCCCATTCTTTCCCGTAGTCGAACTACGACGCTCTGATTTCTCATTCTCATCCCAATGAGCATTCATAGGAACAAGGGCCGCAATCCTTGGCGAGCACCCTATCCTATAACTATCCCCTTTCTCCTAGCATTTTAATTCCTTTATAGTACCGTTTAGTATTTAGTATTGAGAAGAGAAGATTTAATCTTAGCTAACATTCATCACAATCCGAATTAAGATGTTCCCATTGAGTACAACGGATGTGAGGGGTGCTAATACCTTCCCCTCGCATAACCGACTCCCGAACCCAAGAACATCAGGTTGCGACGATCGTGTTCCTTTCATTTTAAGAGGTTTTCTCGATATTTTCCTCTTCCGTTTATTCGGGATAATAAAGTTTGGTGGCAACTCTGTCGAACCGCATTCCACGCCTTTTGCGCGAGGGTCGTGTTTTCGAATGAATTTTCGAGGTGCGACAATAATGTACCACCATCCACATGTGAGAGACACACTTTTTAATTCTCGTTCTCTCTTTCCAAGCTTGAACCGTGACAATTTCTATGTCATTAAAATCTGTTTTCTTTGATTATGCATGCACCCAAAAAAACAAGTTTTACAGGTCTACTTTGAAGGCACTGATGACTAGATAGACCATCCTTATCATCTTGACCAGAACAACTCTCTTGACACTCTTGACTAAAACATCTTGATTCAATGTCCTGACATCCTGAAAGACATTGTATACTCCTGTGAACCAGTTAAAGGAAAAAACAAATGTTCCATAACATGAAGCTTCTCGGAAAATTTCCTTCCTAAGATACTCATCAATAATCAGCTTGAAAACTGACCACCATGTCAAGAAATTATGTTAGACATTTCACATCCAAATAACAGAACTTCCTTAGACAACCACAACCTTCTGTAGAGAAAAATAATTTCTCCCAGTCAGAAACAATACTATTACTTGGGCCATCCCAAGAATTATGACCAGTTTTAGAACGTACATCATATGCAAACAAGCAAAAACAAATACTAAAGACCACACATCTAGTTTCACATCCATATTTTAAGACACAAGATCCCATATGACATTTCAATGTCAAGACAAATTTTCTGACATTATAACATCACCAGAGGTACACCAAAACAGGCTGCATGAAAATAAGCTAGCTTTATACAAGCTGTACCAAAGCATCTCCAGAACCAACAGGTACACACAACTCCCTTTAACACACAAAGTCACTTCTCCCCATGAAGGAGAAGATCCAAGGAAAACAAAAACTAAAATAGCAACAACCACCTTAGCTTCACTCCTCCTAAAGACTACACCTTACAATTGAGGACACCTTCTCCTAGACATAGCAGAAAGCTCCACATATTCTTAGTAGCAGCAACAGGCATGACAATCTATCATACTCCCCCAACAAGAAGCACAATTGTTCTTACTATGCAGTAGTACAACTATGGCATAAAGTCAAGACCCCTGATCTAACACCAAACCAACACTTTACTCCCCCTCAAGAGGAAAGCCTCCACTCATGAAGAACCACTTAGACAATTTCATGCTCACACGGTGGAAACACTTGAGCTCTCTTAACCATTTTGTTATCCTCGATATCATACACCTAGGTTTGACAGTATATAATCCACAACAGAAAAAACCATTTCTTCAGGCTTCCTCCTTTACAGGATACAACTTACCACAGCCTTCCTCAGAGGCACAAGAAGTAGAAACAACCACAACCTCACAAATAGTCAGAGCACCACAGAAGTAAGAACATATGACCTGACAACCTACTTCTGCATACCACAGCAGGATCAGGCACAAACAGACATTCATACCAAATTTGGCCAGTAGTTTCACTCTATACTCTAGCATGATCAAACCTTTCAATTCTGAATCTAATAGAGATCAACAAACTCCACCCTTGAACTTCAAATATGCTCTAAAAAAACTTCCTTTCTAGGGAAATAATCAGCTGAGATAATGTTCTAACATCAATTCAAACATTAGTCTCAAACACAAGAATTGAACCATTTACTAGGGTTTTGGAGACAACAAGCATATGAATTACTATTTCCATAGTAATCCATATACATCCCTTTGTAAGGTAACCACAATAGGCCAAGGTAGAAGTTGATTAACCTTCAAAGATAAATCATAAACACAATTAACTACCAACACAACACAAAGAGAAATAAACTCTCACACCCTTTAAGAAGCTTTTACACATAAGCATAATGTATAGACATCATGTCTGACATCCAAGGTGTCAGCAATCATTCTCATGCACCCCAAAAAGGAGATTCCCTCTAACATGGATCACTTTGGCTGACTATAAAAATCAGGATACTACAAGAGCATCCTCCCATAAATAGACTTCTCAGTACAAGATTGTGTTACCTCTGTCCTACAAGACTCCATATTGTACAGTCCACATAAAAACCATAAGATGAAGTACATTAGCAGTTGCAAAGGTTAATGTTCTAACATGTGGTGACTACATAATCCTTGGTCAAAAAGCTTGAGCATGTAGTTCCTTGAAGCACATACAAGTAACCGTCTTTATTTGACACAACTTCCTTCATAAGTGACCAATCAGAAACCCTTACACAAGGACCTTGATCATGTGGGAACAACATCAAGAATAGAACTTCCAGTTCTAAAACTCCCTTTACTCTAGACATGTATTTCAAACATCCATACCAAGCATCTTAGATGAGACTCCAAGAAGAGGATGTGACAGAAACGAGCAATCAACAACTCCCTTGAACTTTAGCCATTTCATGGTTTTTAGATAAACTTTGAAGACCACCATACAGATTGAGAGCACATAAGCCTAAAAAGACCATCCTTTAGTAGAAGAGACAACTTCAGGGCATACATAAACTTCAGCATGTATATTCTGGCCTGATACAGTCTTGAAGATCCATCCTTTTTAGGTTTTTTGACATTACCTTACCTTACCTTACAGAGCTCTTTCATCACAACAAAACAAAGGTTCCATATTCTCATAGACTTGATTATGATATCAAGTCTGAGAGATACCAACAACAACCTCCATAGATGGAAAATAGTCAGTCCTTTATTTTGAAAAAAAAACAGCTACCTTAATGGCAACCTACTTCAAGCACAGTTCTTTAAGAGAAACATCCAGCTCATCCAAAACAAATTCCATACCATAAAGTATCCTTTTAGAAAAGGTAGTCACAAGATAGACATAAACATCTTCAAGATCAATCAGATCCAACTTTCCTTGACTAGAAAAGACTTCAAGATGTCAGGGTGGATGTCCTAGACATTTATTCTTGCCTAGCAATTCATATGCACAGAACCTGGTTGAGATTCCTACACAATCCTTCAGCAGAAATCAGTCCACAAGCTTCTTAAGAGAAGAGACAAAACCCAAGCTCTTGAACTCCTTTTGCTCAGAATAACACATCTTAGAAAACAAGAGTCAAATCAAACTCTGTCTTTGATCCACAAGGACTAGATTGTTTAACCAAAAAAACTTAATCAACCAGAGATATGCAAGTTAAAACAAAACAGGATCCATGTAAGAACATCATGCCATGAGAACACAAATAGCTCCTACTTGAAAACATGGCTGAAGAGATCAGCAGCCTGAACTACACAATGTTAGGACATCAGGTCTAACATCACAACCTAATACAAGATACACATGAACATGTAAGCTTTGTACAAACCGCCATCTAGCAGCATCAAACAAGCAGATCACAATCTATAATGCCATTATGAACTGTTCCAAATTACATATCAGAGTCATACACACAGCGGAAAATATACCTCAAACTCATTTAAGAGAAACCAGAGTTCTCTAAAAACACTTTAGGCTGCAAAAGTCACGTATAATTGGTTTGACATCAAGCACACAAACCATACCAAAGAGAGATCCATCATTAACAACTAGAATGACAACATTCCTTCACCACCAGGGAACACACATACATCCATAATTCTTTTCAAGCTTCTCATCACAGCATCGTAATAGAACACCCAAAGAACCCATGGTTCTTCACAGTATCAGGTATGACATCTTGCACCACACTACATAACCTTTCTTTTGGACATGTCCAATCCATCATCACCATCAGACTTGATCAATACTTCTACTCTAAGCTCCACCTTAACTTAATATTTCAGCTATGAAGTTGTTGAACACCACAAATATCATTATATGAGCTCTCAGAAGTAACCTGCTGCAATAATGTCCCATCATTTGATTGGACATTAATCCCTTGAACCATTGATTTTGGTTTTGGTAAATATTCATAGGATCTGTTACTACCACAATAGCTCAGATTCATTCACCTACATGAACTACTTGAGAAACTAAAACATTACAATGAGGGAAGGCTCCATAGAGAGAACAAAACCTTCAAAAACAACAAGATCCAGAAACAGGTTCTAAACATAGACGCAAGATGTCAAGACAACCTTTTTGACAACACAGGAGCAACATACATCCTTATGCAAACAAGAAAATGTTCCCTCCAACAGGCGATATCTGAGCTGACCACAATCCTAAGATACTGACAGAGCCTATCACAAATGCCTCTTCTACTACAACATGCTTCTCCATTCACCAAGACACTTCCTTGCACAAGAGTTTGCAGATGCAACAGTTGGAGACATTTCGACTTCAGCTTCCTTTTTCATTCAGCAAGAGTAGCAGATCCTTGGAACAATCACATGCATCAATTGTTTCTGGACACAGCTTCCTCATTAATACTTCAATCACCTCGAAAAACTTCATCAGAAAAATGAAACATTTGTTCACACACCCTTTTGGATTCACCCTTTTCTCCATTCACGAGTCTAGAACATCAACATCCAGAATATCTATATTGCTCAATTGTACCTTTAAATGGATAAGAGAGAAGACAATATGCATCTTCCTATATTTCTAGCAATTGGAAGATTGGCTATAGGCTGAGTTGAACTCTTGAGATGATTCTTCAGGATGAACCAGAAGAACCTGATAAGACTGGCTTAATCCTACAAGAGAGACTCCTTCAGAGCCAGTTCCTACCTTTACCTTTACACCAAGTCCAGCTTATCCTTAAGAACCAAAGCAAAACTCACAAATGTCAAGATGAGTGTCTTTAGACATTCTACATTGAATTTCCTCTTCATCATAGCCTGAGACACACACTCCCCTAGAGTAGGACACATATACTCTGCTCATGTTCTCCAAATCACACCTGTCATTCTCACACACTTGCCAACAAATTAATGACCTGAGAAATTCACCTGTTGAAGATGACATGGTCTTTATGCACAACAGCAGTCACATCCAGAATCAAACTATGGACAATGAACCATCCAAACATATTCTTTGAAAGCAAAAATCCAATATCAGCTGACCTTTCAGAGAACATAAAGTACCAGAAAAAATCTCCCGGAAGCTCACCTAAAAACAAACTAGGGTGCCAGCTCTGATGCCAATTGAAATTTTCTAGCACATGCAACACATGATGATAATTCTGATGTCTCAACATCAGAGTACAATGTCATGACAGATGTTGTGACATCTTGAGTCTGACAGCCACAATATTATCAAACTTTAATTATGCAAAAACTATAAATTGTATAATGATAAATATCACAGTCAATTGGTAACCCAGTTTGGTGCAACCTTACCTACATCTGAGGGCATCCAAGCCAGGAAGGAAATATACTATTAGTAAGATTAATTCAAAGCTAAACAACTCAGTTTACAACTTCTCACTTAATATTTACCTAGTGTTATTTCTACCTAAGAACTCCTAGATATGAGAAACTCATCTCACTTCCCACAATTACCTCGGTGATAGAACTAGTCACAAACCAGTGACAAGAATAAAATAAACAATAGAAGATCACACTTCCAAAATAATACTTGGTTTGCTTAAAAGCTTCACCCAAGAACAATACACTCTTTGCTTAAAAGCTTCGAGTGAACAATGAACAATATGTCCACCACAATGTATCAACTGATACAAAGGGTGACTTACAAAGTCACACACAAGAGACTCTCAAAACCTAAATCTATAGAACCTCCCCTTATTTTTACAAAAGTGAACGCCAGTTTTACATTAGGTTTAGATCTTCTTTAAATACTCCTCAGCAGTCCATGGGCTTTGAAATCTTCACCTGGATATTTCTTGATCCATATGCTAAGGGCTGCATAAATTGTGCAAAAAAGATCTCCTTAAATCTTGGAACAAACACAATGTTTTCTAATTTGTCTCATCATCCAAAATTAGCTCCTTGTGTACAGTTGAAGAGATAAAAACTTATTCCAGATAAAATCTTCTTGACCTGCGTAAATTACTGAGATATATTCAAAAGAGAATATCACATAATCAAATCAAATCTTGTCAAGATTCAAAACAGGAAGAACTAAAGTTATGTTACAACATCTGTCAGGACATCTGCTCACAAAGTGAACTGAACAACATGTTACAATATTACACACATCATCCTATTATGAACTATGTGTTAGCAAAATTGTTGTCAATTCTAAGACCATGGAACCTTCAGTTCCTTAGAATTTGATTGAATTTGTGGATTATGTTTGGCTTTGAAAAATGAGAAGATAAAATGGAAGGTTATTAAGAACAAAATTTGTCAACCTTACCTGACCCGTATTGAAAGGCTTCGACTCTTCCAACTTAATAATTTTTCCTATTGATGTCACAATCAAATTTCTTGTCGAGCATCACCTCCGATTAGCTTCCATCGGTAATCCTAAAAACTTGAACGAGATTAAAACATAATTAATTCTATTTAAATTATCTTAAAAATTTAATTGGTCTCACTTTAATAATATAATTCTTTCAAGGTCTCAGGTTCGAATCCTACCGGATGCAATCAATCCTTGTGTTGGGTCAGGACATACAGAGCTTTGCTCTGACTTTAAATGAACCCCCGCTAGTTGACGATGAGATTGATCCTTCTAAATTAATCGATCGCAAAACCGGATATAAAGATTTAAAAATAATAATATAATTCTTTCCTTAAAGAAAAAAACATTCACTTCAATTTGAATAAACGATTTTTCTTCTTCTTTTTGATAAACATTTGTATTAATAAAACACAAAGAATGCTAACCCAATAAAAAAGGAACCAAACAACAAAAGAAAACAAGAATCCCAACCAAACCAAAAACTACAACCCAATATACTCTCTGGGATTGAAATACCACACCTTCCTAACAAACTCAACACGACCTTAAGATAAAATACAAATACAATTCCAATCTAACAATAAACAACTAGTTACTCTGGTCATTTAACAATTTAAATATTTTTAAATAGTTCGTAAATAAAAAATTATAATTACGTATCTGAAGTTTGTAATTAGGTTTTTGAATAAATATTTTTGAATTAGAGTTAAACTTATAAATAATTTCTACTATAAACTTTTATAATGAAAAACAGATACAATTAAATCCAAGAATTGAGGATCTAACTACAATTATTTAAAAGTTGATATAACTAAATTTACATAAACTAAACTTGTGTTCAAAGAATAAACTAAAAAAATATTTAATCAAACATTTGTTAGCTGGTCAAATTCAGAGACTTAATAATGATTAAACCTTGAATAGGTATCACATTGATAGATGAGAAAAGGTAAAATTTCAAATCTACTTGTAAGTAAAAATCTTTGGGATCACCTTTCAATGAGTAACAACCAAAGGAATAAGAAACTTCACGACATAGGAATCCACAATTTCAGTTTAAATTCCATCTTTTCATGGTAGTACTACTAATAAAAAAATCATCAAGGTAATAATGATGATATAATCTACACCAAATTACGGTGGCGCGTGGGAGTGAGTGGCGCGTGGGAGTGAATGATGGATTGATAAATATTCCCATGCAATGCAAAAGCAAATAATAGTGGGGAAGGGTACAGACCGGACCAAGAAAAAGTCTCATTTGGTCGGGACACTAATTGGATTAAAGCACCAATACATAACTTTTTTATTTAATATTTTTTTATGTTTTTAAATGTTTTTTAATATATTATAAGATAATCATTTTTTACATCATTTTCTTTACCTTAAATTTATGATTGGGTGGTCCAATGCACGAGGTTCTCATCAACTATGAAGTTTGAGAATTATATAGTAGGAGGATTCATTATGGATATAATTTAATTTTAGACATCAAATATGTGTAGTTTCATGCATTTTTTCAGAGTATATTTCTCTATTATAATGAATGATGTATTTATTAAATTTATAAAATCAAATATTATTCTATATTAAATGGATATTTTCAATTTAACTGATTTTATTTGGATTATATAATCTAACCACTCCTTTCATTATTTCTTTTACATGTCACTATATGATGTTTTATAACTATTTTAATAATTTATTATTTCATTTCATAATTAATAAATAATAATATATTAGTAGAAGTAATAACAACAACAACAACAATAATAATAATAATAATAATAATAATAATTATTATTATTATTATTATTATTATTATTGCATTTATAATCTAAAAGGACAATTATTTAGAAATATATAAAAATATACAAATGTGAAATTTTATATGTTAGAAAAAAATGATATTTTTTATCCTAAATTCCGGTATGTGTTTTTATTTAAATAGAGTTGTTTATATTTTTCACATAACTGTAGAAACTATTATCTCAAATTTAGAACGGTTACAATAAACAACAAAGAAATTTAACGTTGTTGCATTCATATAATCTCGAATAATCTAAATTTAAATATTTTTTTATTTCAATCTGAATATGTATCTTCTACGCTACAAAGACTAGTCTCTCGAATTAAAAAAAAAATTACAATGAACAGTAAAGATATTTAATAGACTAGTCTCTCGAATCTAAAAAAATTACAATGATCAGTAAAGATATTTAATATTGTCTATAAAGCACAAATATCCTAAATACATTGATATTAATTTTAAGAATGAATAAATTAAACGAAATCACAAATATCATTACATATATTTGGCATTAAATCAGACACGAACACGTTGTTTTTCAGTGCTACTTTACTTTGAGTAAATTTGTGCTAGCTATTTCAATATATACTTTAGTTAAAAAAATATAATAAGATAACATTATAAACAAACATGTGACATATATTCTACCCATTCTAATAAATATATTTCCTATTTGCTAACAAACAAAGACTGGTCAGCACTGATCTCTCTTTGTCTTACAACAGTACTTAAAATAGTCTCTAGCAGTGAGCATAAAAAAAAAAGAAGCTTACCAGTTAAGAAACAGCACCTTCTCAAAACCCTAGAAAGCAACAAAATATAATAAAATAAACAACAAGAACAAAGAGTGAATAACCAACACACAAAAATTTATATATAAATACTCAAAACACCCCTCCTTTACTTTTGCTACACATTAATTTCCACCTTCAAATCTTCTCAACCTCTTCTTTCTTTCTTTCTATCTTCAACTCATCACAAACACTCTCTTATCTCTCTACTTTGTTGATGTGATTTGATTTTTCTTCATAAAAGAAAAAGCTTCAAAGAGAGAAACCATGGTTTTTACTTCCATACCAGCAGCTTATCTTGATGCAGCCAACTGGCAGCAGCAGCAACAGGTAAATATATATCAATAAGGGTTTGAATTCAATTTGGTTCTTCATTTTGTTTCTTTGTGCAAAAGGAAAAATAATTCAAAAGATGAAAAGCAAAAAAAATAAAAATATTCTTGTTACTTTAATTTTATACCTTTTCTTGAATATACCAAATATTTGATTTCTATAGTTATTAATCAATCACCTTTCTTGTTTTATCCTCAATTCATATATTTTTCTTCTAATTCTCTTCCTTTTGTGTATGTTTGTTATTATAGAATCATCATCATCACAATCAACCAGAAAACGGCGGTTCCGGTTCCGGTTCCATCTCTCAACAACTACTTCAGACACCACTGTCGCAACCACCACAAACACAGCCTCATCCTCATGGAGCTGGTAGCACCGGCTCAATTAGGCCGGGATCGATGTCTGACAAAGCAAGAATGGCGAACATGCCTATGCCAGAAACCGCGCTGAAATGTCCGCGCTGCGAATCAACCAACACGAAGTTTTGCTACTTCAACAACTACAGCCTCTCTCAGCCACGACACTTCTGCAAGACTTGCAGAAGGTACTGGACGAGAGGGGGCGCGCTAAGAAACGTCCCGGTTGGGGGAGGCTTCCGGAGAAACAAAAGAAGTAAAGGAAGCAACTCAGCGAAATCTCCAGCGAGCTCCGATCTTCAAACCGGTAGTGCTAGTTCAACAAACTCAATCACCTCTCATAACAATCACTCTTCCGCCTCCGCCGATATATTAGGCCTTACACCTCAAATGTCATCATTGAGATTCATGACACCATTACACCATAACTTCAATAACCCTAACGAATTCGGAGGCAGCGATTTAGGGTTAAACTATGGATTTAGCTACATGGGAGGAGGAGGAGGAGGTGGTGATCTAGGAAGTTCTTTACTTGGTGGAAATGGTAACTCAATTCTATCTTCAACAAATGGTTTGGAACAATGGAAGATGCCTATGCCTATGCCGATGCCTATGTCTATGACTCATCAACAACAACAATTTCCATTTCTAACCAACTTGGAAACTTCAAATGGAAATTTATACCCTTTTGAAGGAAATGTTCAAAACCATGAGATGATGATATCTAACAATGGATACATGAGGCCAAAGGTAACTTCAACTTCTGGAATTATGACTCAACTAGCTTCTGTGAAAATGGAAGATAGTATTAATAGAGGCTTTTTGGGAATCAGCAGCAACAATAACAATAACAATAATCATCAAGGAAGTGAACAATATTGGAATAGTGCTGTTATCATTGGTAATTCCGCAGCTAATTGGAATGATCATGTTTCTGGTTTTAGCTCTTCTTCTAATACTACTAGTAATAACCAGATGTAGAATTTTGTATTATTATGTGTGAAGTGAAGCTTCTTGTTTTGGTTAGTGTGGCTTCAATTTTAGTAACTTAAAGAGAAAAATTATCTTCTTTAGATCAAGTGAAAACCCTAGGGATTTAGGTTTTCTTTGTATTTTTTTTTGGTTATTTTGATTTGTTTTTAGTTTTTATATATGTTAACTTTAATAGGTTTTAGTTTTGCTTTGTATGAGAAGGTTGAATATATTTATATAGTAACATTATGAGTTCAAAGGAATGAATATTATCAATATTTTGGGTTGAAAAGTTTTGTTTTGATTTAATTTGGTTGTATATTTCACATATTGAATTGTAGAGCTATGATCATAAATATCATCACCTCAAGATTTTTTTTTTTTTTACAATTATAATATATGGATATTATATTTTAGCGGAGTTTTTTAAACTAGTTTTTATCTATAGATAAAATGATAATGGTTACTAAAAACTCACGCAAGTAGTTATACACTTATAATAACGTTTAACGTTAAAAATATCAGTTGAGATAGGATTTACGTATGCTATATAAATTAGTTTTAGTTAGAGTTTTAAATTATTACGTGTTTATTGTGGGTGTAATATGAGATAATATATATATATTTTTTATTTTACTGCAATATTAAACCATAAACTTTTATTAATAACTAGTTATAGAGTTTAAATTATAGTCAAAGTAAGCTTTGACTAAGAGTTACAAGAACTTCTGCTAGGAAAAAGAGTAAAGTTATGGAAAAAAGCTTTAGTAAAATACGGTTGTCTTTCTATCACTGTATAAATTGTAGATCTATATAGAAAATTATAAATACATCTATCTGGAAAGTGAGAATTTGTTCTGTTAAAAATTAAATAGTTTTTTTTTTTTCCTTTTGTTAAGTTTGTATTTTCTGGACATGTGCCTTTTATGAAATTAAAACAATAGATGTAGGACCTTTAATTATATTTCAACTCTAAAAATGTTTGCCTTTATATTCAAAATTGTTATTAAATAATGGTGAGTTGTTATGCTTTAAAAGCTATATAGATGATGGGATGGAAAACCAATAAGCATCCAGCTGATTAAGGCTCCATTTGAACAAACTTTATAAGATTTATAACATGTGTAAGGCTTCCCGCATGGTGCATTCTAATATCAAAGTTAGTAATGTTAGAGAGGAGGAAGTTGTAATGTTAGGGAGGAGGAAGTTGTAAGTGTGTAATGTGATGTTGTTCAATGTGATGTGAAATTATATGTATATAAAAATGACAGTTAGATTTGTCTCGAGTAAATAAGGTGTTCTGTGTTGGGACCATCGGATGAATCTTAACAATTGAGACGAGAGTGGTGTCTAGTTTAAGTGTCGGGTTCCTTAACGAAAATATGTTTGTTCATCAGTTTGAGTGGTTGAAGCTTTGGATTGAGCTGTAGCATCGGCCAGTTTGATTGTTTCGTTTGGCAAGTCTGGAATAGTTACCTTCAAGTCTTTGCTATCGAACACGAAGCTAAGATTGTTGTTGTGGGATTTTAGAGGTCGGCTGAAGGGAGTTTTGTTCTGACTAGTAGTGACTGTTGGAAGATTTCCTCAAGAAAGAGATAGATCGGTGATCAGTTGAGTGGGAGTTAGTGGTGTTGGAAACATGTACATTAAATGTTTGTCCCGTCAAATGAAATGTTACTCTAAGGAGGATTTCCACGTGGACTTATATGTCTAGGGTAAGGAGGCGACACCCTTAGAGTACTTGGGTGTACTTGAGTGCTATTATGGAATCGAGGCCGAATCAGGGTCGTTAATCATGCCTTTAGATATTTCCTTAATACTTGGTCAAAGATCCTGATGCCAATGGTTGCATATATATATATATATATATATATATATATATATATATATATATATATATATATATATATATATATATATATATATATATATATATATATATATATATATATATATATATATATATATATATATATATATATATATATATATATATTAAGGGCATAAATTCAATTTCTCTTTTCGTTTTCTTTGCTTTAGAGTGTTAATCTCTTCTCTTTCCTTGCCATTCTCGAAATCTTGTAACCTTTTGTTTTTTACGATTCTCCCTCTCTCTCTCTCTCTCTCTCTCTCTCTCTCTCTCTCTCTCTCTCTCTCTCTCTCTCTCTCTCTCTCTCTCTCTCTCTCTCTCTCTATTACGAAGTACTTTTTGATACCTTAATGATTCTACATATTCATTATTCTAAATGTGCAAACATTTCAAGGTATAAATCTCTTTGTTTTATCATTTTAGTTGTTTTGCATTCGCTTTTTAAGTATGGGTGATAAGGAAACTATGATATCCCAATCATAATTTGGCGAGTGATGATGAAACTAGTGATGTGTCCTCTCGAATTGGGGAAAAGTGATAAATCTGGTAGGTTTAGAAGTTTCGTTCGATAAGGTTAGGAATCAGGAAGTGAATTTTTTAGAAACTAGGGGGCATCGTAGCAGTGAATTTCGTCTGATGAGGTTAACATCACACAAGAACCTTGAGTCTTCTTGGTGAGGCTTGAGGTATATTTATGTCGATTACCATTATCTGAAAACTTGAAATGTCAAACCACCGGTGATCCTTGAAATATAAGTCTTCACTTGAAAGTCGTTGGACTACAGTGTTGACTTGATCTTTAAGAATATCTTTAAGATCATAGCTTGATTTAGAAGGATAACTTCATCAACCATCTTGTGTGTGTTTATCCATTTAATTATCTTTAGAAGTTGCTTGACTTCAAGTGTTGTCATCATCAAAACTAAGCAGCTACTAGTTGATATGCAGCTTTGTTATCCATAAGTTTCACCATCTTGGATCACTTCTTGACTATAACTGCAATCACATAGACCCATAAAGTCCACACTTATGTATGTCCTTATTCTTTTTATGGTTGTTACGCTCTAAAGCCAACAAACGATTATGTAGTTTATATGCAGAATGTGTTCTTCCTTCACACGAGTGAGGGGTTAATAACCATATAAGAATTTCCTCATTTCAGCTACACCCTATAAGTTGGGCCTATGTTAAATTTTTCAATATTTGGGTGAATACAAAAATAATGTCCTCCGCACTTTGATGCTTTTCTTCCATATTTTCAATACTCAACAAACTTCGGCCAAGTTAGACAGTGTCGAGGGTTGCTCTCATTTAGGAAAATAAATAAGATGTTTAAACTTTGTATAAATAGTCTCAATAATTTCAAACATATGTACTACCTAGTCACACCTCTATGTCAAACTTCTCATAATAGTATTTGTTAAATTCAGCTCTGTCCTCGACATTCCATTCCAACCTTCTTCAAGATGTAATGACAAAATCCAAAAATTTGGCGAGAAAAATAATTTTTATTAGGATATTAGGCATACATATTATTGGGAGAAAAAAGAGGAAAACAATCACAATACAAGAACATAACGTGGAAACTCCAAAACCGAAGAAAAAACCACGGTCGTTATTAATAGTCAACCAAAGAATAATAGTATGTGAAAATTGTACAACACATAATATTTTTGTCTTGCAATCCAACCCAAATAATGAGGCTTACGACTTTAGAGCGATTACATATTAGTTATGTTTAGGGTAAAATCTAATTAACAAGTGCTTTTATAGTAAAATATGACAATCTAATCCTTTGTTTATTAAATATAACCGAAGGAATAGATCATTAATTTAAAAATAAAAAATAAAAGAAAAAGAAAGACACAACTTTTAAAGAAATAAAAATATAAATGATTGTTGTTGGGATTTGAAGCATTCCGTGAATTATTTTTCCTTATTTAAAAATAAATGATTTAAGGGGGTTTCAGTTTGATTAAGAAAACAACGAAAATAATTAATTATCAAATAAGCTAAAACGAATCAACCTATTGTTAGGTTTCCTAACCTATCATCGGTAATTATAATTCCAAAATCCTAAGAGGATTCCAATCCCTTTTCAATTACAATATCAATCAACAAGCACAATTGATACTACAAGAAATATATTCCTAATTTTCAAATTAAGCAGACAGACGAGTTATAACTGTTAGGAAAAAACGAGCATAGAGAAAAAAGAGGAATACAATAACAACACAAGAGATTAACATGGAAACTTCAAAATCGGAGAAAAAATCATGATCGTTGTCAAATGACAACCAGAGAATAATACTATGTGAAAATTGTTACAACACAAAAATTACCCTCAACCACCCCAAGGATACAATACTCCTACACTCTCCAAAGCAAATATTTAACTATCCCTCACAACACTCTCAAACCAAGAGTATAAGAGAAAATATAAAAAAAGAAATCAAATACAAACTTAAAGTACTTTTGATTGGTGTATCTTGGAATGAAGAACTTGAATCCTATATATAGAATTAGACTCTCACTTCCTTCACAAAACTAAGTGATGTGGGACTTCAAATAACTTATATCATATATATATATAGCCTTGGACTCTCTCTTCATTCACAAAACTAAGCAATGTGAGACTTCTTTAACATGTATATTTTCAACCAACCCCAACAATCTCCACCTTGATTAAAAATAATACACAAGCTTTCATTGTCTTCACCGACAATCACACTCCATCATAAAGAGTATAGTCACTTGAAACTACACCACTCCAAGAATTTCACATTGTCTTCACCAACAATCGTAGTTTTCAAAGACTATCATACTCCACCTAAAGAAGAGTGTACATCACTTGAAGATAAACCACTTCCCATGTCGAAAACCAGGTTGAAAATTTATGGTGCGACTTCCTTGTTGGCAGGAAGCTCTTCAACCATCGACATAATCTCACAAAACGCTTTGCATTAATGCCCATGTGTTAATCCACTATCAATAACTCATCCTTTTCCATGACAGAGGAAATTTCATGAGCACACACTTCTCAATTTTTAGAGAAGATCATCATCTCTCACAGCGAGAGAGACTTTGCTAGCATTTGACTCAAAGCCCTTCTCTGACGCAGCCCCATTAGGACAATTATACTTTATATGTCCAATCTTTCCATATTTCCAACATCTCGCACCCGTTTCATTATTTTTATTCACACACAACCTTCCTCTAGCAACCAACACTTAGTTTGATGTAGTATTCTCCTCACAATTCAATCTTCTTTCTTCAAAAATAATTTTACTAACAACTTCTTCAAAGCTCAAATTTTTCTTCCCATATATTAAAATAACTTTAATATGCTCATAGAAAGATGGAAGACACCATATGAGTCTCAAAGCTTTATCTTCATCATCCATGTTGACTCCAATAGTTTCTAATTCAGAAATAATACCATTTAGAACACTTAGATGATCAGATACTTTTGTATGTTGATCCATACGCAAGCTATGAAACTGCTCCTTCAACAATAAATGATTTGATATACCTTTTCCTTGATATAGCCTTTCAAGTTTCTCCCAAAGCTCTTTGGCTGACGACTTACCTAGAATATTCGCAAGAATATTCTTAGCCAAAGACATGTGAATTATACTCGAAGCTCTCGATCTAATTCCTCCCACTTCTCGTTGTCCATGTTGGAAATGTTTCCTTTCAACGTCTTGTGTAATCATTATTGTATCAAAACATCTTTGACTTGAATTTCCCACAAGCCAAAATTAATTATTCCATCAAATTTCTCTAAGTCAATCTTCATTGCACTTTAAAAAATTGACATTTCAATAAAAATCTTCCCTGAAGCAAAACAAATATTTCTCAACCAACACAGTGTATACAATTTACTTTTTGATGTGGAAGATCATCAAAAGTTGCAACCACAGAGCATACTAAAATAAATTTATACCCCACCAAACCAAGGCTCAGATACCACTTGTTAGGAAAAATAAACATAGAGAAAAAAAGGAACACAATAGCAACACAAGAGATTAACGTGAAAACTTCGTAATCGGAGAAAAAACCACGAAGGTTGTCAAATGATAACCAGAGAATAACATTATGTGAAAATCGTTACAACACATAGACTACCCTTAATCACCCTAAGGCCCCAATACACCCACACTCTTCAAAGCAAATATTTAACTACCCCTCACAACACTCTAAAACCAAGAGTATAAGAGAAAATATAAAAAAAAGTCAAATACAAGCTTAAAGTGCTTTTTACTTATGCATCTAGGAATGAAGAAATTGAATCCTATATATAGCATTGAACTCTTACTTCTTTCACAAAACTAAGCGATGTGAGACTTCAAATAACTTGATCATATATATAGACTTGGGCTCTCTCTTTATTCACAAAACTAAGCGATATGAGACTTCTTTAACATGTATATTTTCAAGCAACCACAACAATAACAATCGTGAATTAAGCAATCACGACAAAACAAACGCGGATTAAGCAAACACGATTAAGGTATAGGAACATACGATCATAAAAATAAATTAACTAATTATAAGAAAAAATGAATTAAGCAAACGATATATCAAAGATAATAATTGAAAGGGAAAATAAAGTGGATTGAAATTATAAAACCTCAAAAATTTTCCTGGAAACATGCATAGTAGATTGATCCTTGTTGATTAGTTCTCCATGAATCGTATAAAAACTTTAGAAAAAATCCTTGAACAGTAGAACGAGAGCTAGTGAATAATACCACAACTATCTCTCTTAAACAAAATAAGGATTTCCCCTTCTAATTCTATCTAGGTTGAAAAAACATAAAAACTAACCCAAAACTAGTTATTCTCTAAAGTTTGAAACTTTAACAAATAATTTTACACTATTTCATTCTGAATCAGCTTTTGACTTTAACACAAAATTTGTAGCTCTTTCTCTTAGCTATCTAACGCGTATCAGAACGCGTTAATTTGATTCTCGTAGCTCAAGTTATGGTCATGACATCGAACATGTATCAAATAACTGTTAATGCTAAAAAAATAAAACATGAATTTAAATTAAAGAAAAAATAAACTTAAATCTAAAAACACAATAAAATAGTAAAATTAATAAAACAAACTAGAGAAATTCCCAAGTAAAATAGTAGAAGAATGTGCATCAAAATTCACTGATCAAGGTGTGAATTCGAACATGGTAAATTAAGACTATGAGGTGATTTGATTTTGACATATCAAAGGGTAATTTGGCAATTTTGGTCGAATCTTGTAGCCAAGGGTCAAGGAGTATTTGTGGAGTCTTTGCACTTAGTGAAATTTCCAAGTATTTTGGTTGGTTATTTTTTCCTAATCGAAAGAGAGGGAATTGGATAAGACTAGGCAGTTGTCCAGAGACACATGGAAGTTCGTCGAAGACAACGATTACATAGAAGAAAAAATGTTTCATGATGTATTTAGTCAACTGTTGTAGGCAGTTATTCTAGACTAGTATATAAGTAGACACTTACTTAAGTTGAGGGGTCCGCAATTGTACTCAAATTCTACAAACTAAAAGTATTTGTGTGATTGATAAATGAGTGAAGAAATGTACATATGCGTTCCTCATTTCGATTGAAGTCATTTATGCATTCAAGTTACTTTTAGTCAGCTTATTTTCGAATCCTTTGCATTTTAATTTCAGTCCATTTTAATTTATTATCTTTAAAACCTTACAATTTGATTTTCACAACAATGATTTTCAAAGGTCATAATTCATACAAATATGTTCTGGGATCTTTTCGAGTTTAATCCCTTAAGTATTAATAGAAGTTTATTTTGTTTACGAAATTTCCAAGTAAACAGTGAGGTGAAAGCTTTGTAATAAAATGTAATATTTGTAGTAGGGTTCCTCAGTGATACATTAAGAAGAAGCCTCTATTTCAGATATGCTACATCTTAGAGGAACTCTCACATCCCACAAAAATTCAAGCTTCCATCTTTCCTTGTTAATCCCATGTCTAGAAAGGCCAAGGAACTTCAACCTCATGTCACCAAATACAAATACGCTTATTTTCTAACAAGGTGGAGATAACTCGTTGAGAGAATACGGAAACAATTTCTTGTTAGATACGTATGATTTTTGCTTTGTTGTCCTTTTGAGTTGTAGGCCAGGGAGATGTTATTGCCTTTAGGAACCTCCAAAAGGAGAATGATTCCCTCCGAGAATGTATTTATGATGCTATTGTTGAATGGAACAACCTCATTCATGAACTTATGTAGTTAGGGATGCTTTTGAAAGAAGTGGTTGATGAGGTAAAATAGTATGTATCTCCATATACCTTGGACAAGAAGACAGAAGAGTTGATGTCGATGAGTAAAGAGAATGATACGACCTTAAATGTTATGAAAAAGACAATATTTCATACGAAAATTGATATGAACAATTTTAATGAGGATCTTAATTCTACTCACAGGATAGTTGGGGAATTAGAAAAGGTTATGCGAGAAGCTCATAAGAATTCAGAAGAGACTCAAAAGAAGTTGTTGGAGGAAAAATCCAAAAATATCCATTTAAATAAGCAATACACTAAGGATTTTGAGATCATTTACTTCGTCATCTAGACTTCATTTAATAATGCTTTGAAGAATCTGCAATTTTTTTCATCTTGAGATAAAGATCTCGATGGAGAAAATCCATGCCAAGAAGAAGATAGTGGATGACAAAGTGGTCATTCTTGGGGAGGAACCTACCTCGCAGGCTTCTTTTGATATCTTAGTATTTTTTGCTTTTAATTTTGTTAAGTGATTTTCTTAGCCCATTTTCATATGGGATGAATTGTATTAGTTTCTTGCCCATTTGTAAAGGTATCAATAATGAATGTAATGTTTATCTTTATTTTTATATAATGATTTTTTGTTTTATGCTTTGATGAAAGTAATTTCTTTGTTTTGGTGGATGAAATATATGAATTTTCATATATGCTCTCTATTTCAAAAGGGTGATGACTCTTTACTAGTTTTGCCGTATTATTTATTTTTATTTTCCTCACATTCTGTAGTTTGCATTTTTATACTTGGTTCTTTGTACCCATTGTGGGGTCGGGCTCAGTTGGTTTGATAGTTGTCTCTAAGGAGCACATGTAGTCAAGATTATGCTCTTTTTCTCTTCCCCAAGTGAAAACAATGTTCAAGGCTGACGTACAAAGGGTTTCACCTCTTGTGCTTTAGAATGGCTAGCTACCAAAATGGGGGTGAGCTCGAATTAACAACTTCACTTTATTGTGGAACTCCTTTTTATTAGAGGTTTGATGGCTTTAGTCATGCACCAACTTCACTTTCAAGGTTTATAGTGTTTGGAACAGACTTCACAGGTTAATAGTGTGTGGCCCTTTGTTCATGTTATTGTCTATTCTCGTCCGATACCTATTGTCACATCGATAATCACCCACATATTTCCTTGATCCTTCTATTTCTTTCCATGTATTCGTCCTAAATCTTATCTTTTTAGTTAATTTTGGGTTAGGCTTGAGTGATGATATCATTCATGTTCCCTATACTCTTCAATCCTAACTTTTCTCAGAAAATACAACTTATCCTTAGCCCCTTTTTCGAAGATCCAACAATCCAGACTATCGTTAGAACCCTACTTTTACAAGTACTTTTCACAGAACATCAAGGTCTTCCTCTCCCTTTAGTTGTTTGACTTATCCGATCTAATTTCCTTCACACCGAATCTATAGACATTCTCTCTACATGCTCAAACCATCTAAGTCTTTTTTCTACCATCTTTTCTACTATAGGTGCTACCCTAACACTCTCTCTAATATTGTCATATCTAATACTATCATATCTAGTATTACCACATGTCATACATAGCATTCTCATATGTGTTACACTTACTTTATTCTCATGTTGATTCTTAATCGACCATCATTATGTCTTGTATAACATTTTAGGTCTCATCGCAGTTCGATAAAATCTCCCCTTCAGTTAGTACGATACTTTTGTGTCACATAAAACCCTTGGAACCATCCTCCATTTTAGTCACCCATCTTGAAATCAATTATTTATATCCCCTTCTATTACTCCATCATTTTGTATTACAGACCCAAGATATTTAAACCATATGAGTTATAAGAAGATATGATCTCTAACTTTCACTGCTAATTTAGAAACACTTCTTCTTATACTGAACTCACATTCAATATACTTCATCTAAATTCTGCATAGGCGAAAGTCATGTGTTTATAATGCTCATCTCCAAGTCTCCAAAATCCCATTTAAATCCTCATTCAAATCTACAATTAGGATTATATTATCTATAAAAATAATGCATATTGGTGCAACCTCTTGGATGTGTTTCGTGAGTACATCCAAAATCATCTGTCTTGACATCATGTGTTTACACTCTAGTCGATACCCCTTCACACATATCTTAGATAACTCAGATATATGCAATCCTAACCCCTTTCTTCTCTAGGGATTTCCATAAAATCTCTCTAGGAACTCTATCTTACGCATGTTCCATGTCAATAAATATTAGGTGCAAGTTTTGTTGTTCCATTTGATACTGTTCTATCACACGTCTTAGTAGATTGATTGATTTAATGGTCGACCTCTCAAGCATAAAACTAATTTGATTCTCATTAACTTGAATCTATTTTGTTAGTCCCAGTTCAATCACTTTTTATCATAACTTCATGGTGTGACTCATAAGTTTAGTTCCCCTATAATTTGCATAATTTTGTATATCCCCCTTATTCTTATATATTGGAACTAAAGTGATTCTTATCCATTCATTTGATATTTGCTTTGACCTCATAATTTTATTAAACAGCTTAGTGAGCCACTAAATACATCTACCTCCAAGAATTTCCCACACTTTAATAGGTATTTTGTTTAGCTCAATCTCCTTATTGTTACACTTCCTTCTCAACACTTTTTTTATCTCTTATTTCTGAATCTGACGCTAATAATTATAGTTTCGATCATCTTCTTTAATGTCAATCTTGCTAGAGTCTGGTGAGATATTATATCCATCATAAATAAATTGTATAAATATGTCTTCGACATATCCTTTATATCTTTTTCCTAAACCAATACTTTGTCTTATTGATTTTTAACACACTTCACTTGATCCAAATCTCTTATCTTTCATTCTTTTACCTTAGAAAGCATATATATATATATATATATATATATATATATATATATATATATATATATATATATATATATATATATATATATATATATATATATATATATATATATATTCTCTCCCCCTATATAAGCGTTAGTTGTTTCTTGAAATACAAGTAACCGAATTAGAGTACTAATTCGTTCATTTAAAACTTGACTGATAATTGTGTTTGGCTACAAACCATTCCCAAGACACCAATTTGGTAAAATCTATAACTTCCTTCAGCCCTTTAGTCCTTTATAAGATAATAGAAGTTGTATATATTCCAATTCTATTTTGTACGAGTTTACAACATACACTTATATAGAAAAATGGGCTAGTTATTAGTAATTAAGATAGACTAGTAAGAAAGGGAACAAAATAAATAGGAATAATGAGACAATCACTAATATAATGATTAACAATTATATAATAATTGAGGCAGTAACTAGTGATATGTCTCAAATATAATGTTGTTGAGAAGATTAAATTCCACTAGATGCATGGACGAGTTCGACACCAAGAAAATGGCTAGGGATCCCAAGATCCTTGCGAATTTTTGTTTTTCTGCATCTAGAGCATCCTTAAATGTGCTTAAGAAATTTTCATTGTTTCTTGCAAGAAGAATATCTTCAACATATACCAAAAAAAAGGTAGTAACATTACCGTTCTTATAAACAAAGGGTGAAATATCATATTTGCTATTAAAGAATGCAAAGGTAACCACAAAAGATTTTAATTCATGATACCAAGTTCTAGGTGCTTGTTACAAACTATAGAGAGCTTTATAGAGATTGCGTACATGATTAGGGAATTCTTAATGAATAAATCCTTGAGGTTGGCGCATGTTAATATATTCAGAGGTCACACCATACAAGAATGCATTATTAACATTCATTTGAGTTAGAGACCAACCTTTGGAGGGAGTAATTTAAAATACCATTTTAATTGTTTGAGGTTTTATAACATAACTAAAGGTGTTTTATAATCAATGTCTAGTCGTTGATCCAAACCTTTAGCAACCAATCGTGCTTTGTGACGAGCAATGGATCCACGTGGATTTATTTTCAACTGAAACACCCATTTGTTACCAATAACATTTAAGTGTGATTAATTAGGAACTAGAGACCATGTGTCATTGGTCATGTCATGAGAGAGACAAACTCTTCAGACATAACTAGTCTCCACTCATGACATTGTAATGTTTTTGATACACATGTCGGTTCTTTAACTCGTGGTAGTGGATGTTTTGTCTCAGAAAAAGGATTTGTCCATTTGTATATTCCATCTTTCCTACGTGTGATCAAGGGATGATTTGGTATTATCAAAGTTAAAGGTTGTGATAAAGGAAAATCCGTTGCAAGTAACTTAAATGAAGATGAAACGTGTACATGTGATTGAGGTAAGGATTATAGTATGGTTGGGTTTATGGAAGAGGAACTCATTGGTCCAGTGGGTGGTAGTTTATTATTTTGGATTAAGGAATTTGGTTAGGACTCACTTGGATGTGTGGTGATTGGGTTTGCCTTTGAGGAAGATCAATGCCAGTTAGAGTTGGAATGAGTATGACTAAGGTTGAGGGTGATGAATCATGGTGAGGAATAATGGGAGGTTGTTGAACGGATAGAGGAAAATGAGATTTTAGAAACAACTTGGAAGAATTTGTGCAATGGGGAAAATTTTCTTCAAAAAACTTAACGTGCCTGAAGTAATAAAGTTTATTATTTTTAAAGTTGAAACAAATGTAGGCACTCTATCTGGGGCTATATCCTATGAATATCCATGGTTCAGACCTTGGTTGAAGCTTGTTGTTTGTATATGGTTTAAGCCAAGGGAAACAAAGACATCAAAAGGTTTTTAGTTTCTTGTAGTTTAGTGGGTTTTGAAGAGGACATGATAGGATGTGCTCATGTTAAGTACTTAGGAAGAAGTGAGGCATGGTTTAGGAGGAAACGTGTAGTTTTAATGTGGTGGTGGTGTTTTTTTCCAGATAGACCATTGTGTTCAGGGGTATGAGGTGGGGTTGTAAGGTGAGAGATACCATGGGTTCGTAAAAATGGTTGAATTTAGTATATTCTCCACCATTACCATAGTAAAGTGTTGTAATTATGGAATTGAATTGGTTTTCTACCGAGTTCTTAAAATTTGGGAATATAGTTGTGACATCAGATTTAAGTTTTAGGCATAAATCCAAATATACTTGAAAAATGGTCAATGAAAATTACATAATAACAAAAACCATCAATTGATTTGACCAGAGTCAGACCCCAAAAATATGAGTATAGAATTTCTAATGGAAAAGAACTAGAAATTGAGACAATAAGAATGGCAACTTATGGCTATTATTGAAAAGGAAATCTAAACATCTATTGAGAGAACCAGAATAGGAAATCTTGTTTGACTTGAATGCATGAAGAAGAGTTGGTGGTGAAGGATGACCAAGTCTATGGTGCCATTACTTAAGTGAGGTGTTGGAGATAACAAAATAGGTTTGAGGGACAATTGCATTCAGTTTGAGCCTATACACATTGTCTTCATTCAGTCCTCACAGAAAAATCTTCTTTGTGCGCAAATCCTTCACCTCAAAATGCGAAGGAAAAAATTCGATAGAAACCTTATTAGTTTGACATAATTGAGAGACAACTATTAATTTTTGAGTAACATTTGGAACATAAAGAATATTTGATAACTTTAAACCAAAATAATTAGTTGAAATTGTTGTTGAGCCAGTATTAATTATAAGAAGGTGATTACCATTTTCAACTTGAAGATTTTCAGATCAATGATACTTCTCCTTAATTGATAAATTTCTCATGTCATTACTGGTTTGATGGGATGGACCAGAATCAAATAGCCAAAAAGGTGGAGGTGAGTGAAAGACCACATTTTAAGCAGTATGTGCAGTTATGTGGCGCAACTTATTCAAGTAGCCACGAATTTTGTAGCATTGCTTTGTCGAGTGACCTAGTTTTCACAGTGTTGACAAAAGACATGATTGTTAAGGGTTGATTTCTTGGTGTTGGAAAGTGTAGTGTCATGGCTATGATAGTTGTTGTTGCAAAAAGTTTGAGAGTGTTCTCAATCATTACTATTATTATGACGTTGAGCCATGTTGGAAGTGATAGGAGTCGATGTTGAGATGCGTTATTCTCGCAGTAGAATCATCTCGAAATCCGTCAGCTTGTTATAGAGTTCATTGAAAGATATCAAAGAATCATGAGTGCAAATTAAAGTAGTAAACACTACTACAAAAAACATATTTTACCTCAGTTGAAAAAGAGATTTTACCTCAATGTCAAATGCGAGTAATAAATGGCGTCATGAAAACTTGTTATTTTACCCCTCGTTTAGTGTGCCACTGAGAGAAAAAATGTACAGCACATGGGTTCGAGCCCCAACACCTTTAATTTCGTATTTCATAGAAAAACACACAACTTTAACTATCAATTATACAAATAACCAAGATGGAATATATATATATATATATATATATATATATATATATATATATATATATATATATATATATATATATATATATATATATATATATATATATATATATATATATATATATATATATATATATATATATATATATATATATATATATATATATATATATATATATATATATATATATATATATATATATATATATATATATATATATATATATATATATAAAAAATTTCATTGAAATACAATTTTTCATAATTTTACATTATTTTTGTTTAAACCTAAAAGTACTATTTTGAAGAAGAATTATGAAACATCTTCATTACCATCCTTCTGAATCTTGTTGAAGATTAAATGTTGGAACTTGTTCCATATCCGTATATTGTAATATATTCTCAATGGCTTTTGATTCATTTGTTTTTGAATTTAGATTGACAATGGTTAAAAAAGGAAAATAATTTATCATGTATAAAGACAAGAGATTATATATAGAACACAAATATTCAACCAATATTATTTTATGATTTTGCAATCCATCAAAAAGACTATTTCCACTTTTCTTTAAGTTTCACTTTTTCAATCCTAACATTTTTATTATCAATATTTAATATTTAGAATGTTTGTGATTCATATATATAGTATGACATTAGCGTTTTGAATAGTTGTCGTGACGGTTTCACGCATATCACTAATATTTCTTGTGGATTAATGTGTTTGCAATGTCTTGAGCATTTATACTCAATAAATGGATGATAATAATTTGTTCATGGACAACAAAGTAACTCAATAAACTCGCTAATTTTCCCTTCAACAGTGACTAAAAAACAAGGTAAAAAGTTTTTTCCTTTTTTAAACAAAATAAAATAAAATAGGTACTTCTCTCTTAATTTCTGTTCTGGTATGTGCCCTGATTTGACCGGGAAGGCCCAGCCCAATGATACTTGGGAAGGCCCATGCAGGCTCATATCACCTACGTCGAGCACAAGGGTCCCCGTCGTCCAAACACCCTCGGCGGGCAGAACCTTTCCTCCTTCGAGCAGAACAACGTGTCCTCCACATGTTCTCCACGTGCTCCCCTCCGCGGAGACACGTATCAGACAACTATCCACCTTCGAAAGAGCAGGTCAGCCCACCTTTCGAAGATCACGGGACAGTTGATCTAGGGCGAAGACCACGTTCTAGTCTTCACTACGCCACGTAAGCTCTAGCAGTCACTTGGGTTGGGCCTGACCATCTAACCCAACGCAAATGATCGTTGGCCCTGCATTGGGGTCTCACTATAAATACCCTCTTTCACTAGAGGGTCAGGTATTCAATTCTCTATCTCCCTTCTGTATTTGCTCTCACACTGGTCCATTACTCACTTTGGCATCAAAGTGTCTTGCAGGTACACTCCCTCCTCTTTCATACCTCCAGTGAACAGGCAACATATCAACGGCGCGTGGCAGGTCACTGACTTTCTTCTGATCAGGTCAAATTAGTGGCGCCGTCTGTGGGAAATTAAGCTTCCCTGTTCCTCTGAGCAGAGAACCAAATCTTCATCTCAACTTCAGGATAATGACTAGCCCACGCCATGACGACGTTGTTCACGACTCTTCCCACGTCCCTGTCATCAACGGCGACAATCAGATGGGGACATCTCATCTCCGCGAGACCGACGTCAGGGACGGCCAGACCGCCTCCCCTTCCCCCGAGGACGCACCACAACATGTCATTCCTCAGGCCAAGAGTCCGACAGTGTTCCAGACCATCCCCACTCCGGCCGACGCGGACCCGATGATGGTCGCCCTCTTTGCGGCCATCAACCAGACGAACGAGATGCTGTTCTGGCAGAACGAGCGCATCGGAGCGCTGGAACGCGACACCTCGTCTCGCTTCCCTTCGTGGGAAGATTAACGCGGAAATTCCCGGAGCCCCCTCTCCTCAACCACGGGGGCGCTGACCACAAATGGAAAGACCCTAACATGTGGTCTCAAAGAAGCGAGCAAGGCCGCCACCTTGGAAGGATAGGCGCTCCCAGGAGGCAAGGACGGGGAGACCCGAGGTCCCGGTCAAGCAGCCGAGGGTCCGAAACCAACCCCCTCCTCCTCGACACGGGCCCTTACCCCCTCAGTCCCCGATCCTCATCGACGAAGACGATTACAGGACTCCGTTGTCTCGGGAGATCATGGCGGCTACCATCCCCCATGGAATTAAATAAAAACTTAAATAAAAGAAAGACGCCACTTTCAAAGAGATAAAAACAAAAACTGTAGTTGTTCGGATTTGAAACATGTACCCTGAATTATTTATCCTTTGGTTATATACTAAAATCGAGGGAATATATGGTAGTTTTTTAAGAAAAAAATGTAGCGCGTCTAGGAATTTTACCTTGATTTTTTGTTGGGTAAGGTGAAAGCGTTGTCATATTTAGTAACAGAATTATCTAAATATTGGTCCAAGACCATTCTAGGCATGAATAACCATTTCAAGATGATAAATAGGATGGCCAATCGAAATTAATTCATTACCAATATTTCATATTAAATGCAAATAGGTTGAAATTGAAGAGCTAGCTTTGGTTATGCAGTTGAGGCATTCTCGAAATGGCATAATTCTCGATTGAGATTGATTCGAAAAGGCACGAGCAAGGGCTATAAAAAAATCGTTAGAAGTGTCAACAGTAGGCATGATAGATCGTGCTTCTGAGTCACACGAGCCAAGAAGAGCAAGATAGATGAATTAGTCTTGTCTGATCCACAAGAAGTGAGCAAGATTTGCTGACGTAGTTTCACTAGTGCCAATAGTGGCAGGAGGACACTTAGTTGTGCTTGTGATATAGCCTTCAAGATCACGAGCTATGACAAACGAGTTAACCTATTTATATCATACAAGATAGTTTATATCATCGAGTTTGATTAAAAGGTGGAAATTTGTGTTGAACTCCATGAGTTCTTTGAGGTTATTGAAATTAGAATTGTTTGATAGTGCCACAAAAAATTGTAAAAAATGTCAAGAAACGATGATGGTTTAATCTAATTATCATAAATAAATAAAAATAAAAATTGTATATATTTCAATTCTATTGTGTACATATGTATCACATATACTTATTTAACAAATTGAGCTAGATATAATAGTTTAGATAAACTAGTAAAATACGGAACAAAATAAATAGGAATGACATCAACACTATAATAACTAACGGTTATATAATAATTGAGACAGTAACATGTTAGAAATTATGCGATCCTTCCATATAATTTATTCTCTTTATTCTCGTCTTAATTTGTGTATATAATCAAAATTTAAGGTTGGATAGTCAAATTCTTTCACCAAATAACTTTATAATTTACAAATTATTTCGTAATTAATTAATGTCATAGAAACTCTATAAAATTTTATATTGATTGTCACCTATTTAATACAACTCTCCCATAAACAATCAACTTAAAATTTTGATAAAATTAATAGTATTTATATTTTCTAATATTTGTCAAATACTCTTATTACCGAGTGAGTAATTCTTGATCCCAAATGTATGATATTTTCTTCTTTTTTATGGCGATAACCGATGCTAATTTGACTGTGTTTTCTTATAGTTGGAGCGTGATCTTGGCATATCCAATTCTTTAGATTCTTAAAGTATTTATAAATATATATCTCCCCAACCAAGAGAGAGTAAAAAGTTTGTAATTGTCATGTTTCTTACAAAATGATGAAAAACAAGGACACATACTATCTATTCTGTCATAGAAAGTAAAAAATATTCAAGGACAATATCTTTAGTTCTAAAATCTATGATGTTGGATTTCTGATGAAAACAAATTATTGTGATGTGAAATCTTTTGCACCAAAAATCACTCGAGGTATCTTCGGTAGGAATTTCTCTTAGTTTGAGAAATCTCACTTCTTATATTACTATTAAAGTACTATCCCTGCAACAAAAAATATTTTTTTAAAATGATACCATATTTATGAAGAAAAAATTAATATAATGATACCACATTTTTAAATAAATTTCATAGTAAAATAAAAATAAAATTTCAGTTGAATGTTAATTATAGAGAAAATGAAAGAGAAAAAAATTAAATTAATTTAAAATATGTAATTTTAAAATAAAATAATTAAAATGAATAAAGATGTTTCTTTCTTATAATTTATAAAAATAAATTCGTTTTTTGTTACGGCCGAAACTAAAATTACTCTTCATAATTTCTTAATAAATAAACTATTCTATAAAAGTATTTAAAATTTCCACTTTTCAATATATTGAATACATAAATTTTTCATAAACATTTAATTTTAAGTCTTTAAAAAGTGTTTTAAGCATTCGTTAGCATTTTTATTTATTTATTTTTTGGTATATATTACTATTTTTTTTAATTATCAAAACTTACATCACTTTATATTTTATTTTACTTTAAAATAAATTAAAATTTAAAAGTAATTTACATTAAAGATATTGATATCCAAATTAAATTTATTTAAATAAAATTTATTAATATTAAAGAATTTATCTAAATTTAATCTCTATAAAAAAAGTATGATTTATATTAATTTCTACCAAAAGATACATAATAAATAAATATTTTTATTAAATTTAACTAAAAAATAATATTAGAGCATATCCATATCAATAGCCTCCTTAATTCTTTTCTTATCTTTTGTAAATATTAAATTTAACTAAAAAATAATGTCAGAGTATATCCATATCAATAGCCTCCTTAATTTTTTTTTTATTTTCTGTTTTTCCACCAACAGTATCTAGTCCATTAAACTGACTAATCTGATTCAAGAGTCAATTCTGACATCAAATAATTTTACTTCATTCTCGATGACAACTGCGGAGGATCAAATCGTAATCGCCCTGCTACATTCAACGTCAATCACTATTACACCAACTAACAATTGCTTCTATCTTTTGTTTCTAAAATTAAAAAATAATTATTTTATCACACAATTTTTTACATGTTTAATTATAAAAACTCATTTAAAAAAAAACATTTATAACTAATTTTTGATCCAAAAAAAAACATAATATCACAACAACATAAACATTGTATCATTGTCAAAGAATGTCTATAACATAGAAGCATAGTCAAAGAGCAAAGACTTTATCAGAAATAAATCTGCCAACAGTTTCACACTGCCACAAACAATAAAACACAAACTGTAACAAAATACTAGAATGTACTGTCCCAACAACGACCATTTGAATTCCCACAACACACCCACGCTCCTGAGCGCGTGAACCCCGCATCTGTCAAAAGAAAACAATCCACCACTTTGTCAGTGTATTTTGGACCATAGACATCGCATCTTTGTTATTGGTTACAGTGATCGGATACTCACTTGCTTGCACGCGCCTCAATGTTGCATTGGAATTTGTAGCTTTGAACATTCTAAATTCAGATATGCATGCTTTTAATTTGTGTTGTGTGTTACACTGTTTCCTTTTTTAATGGTTTGCGTCCAACTCAAGAATGTAAGATACTATTACTGCGGTTTTCTTTTTCTTTTTTTGTATGAAATGTTACTATACAGACTCTACTCATTCAAGGAGTGTGCTAGCCAAAATGGAAACCCTAGTAGGATCATCTAGGTCTATCCAATTTTTTATTAATTGTTTACATTTCATTTTTATTAATTGGACATTTTATGAAGTTTGACTATGATGATATTTTATATAAAAATTTAGTTCCTATTTAGACACTTCACTTTCTTTCTTCTTATTAGTATGTATTTATTTATTAGAATATAATAATATTTTTGTAAAATAAAATATTTGCAATTTTTTTTATTATATTAAATTTTGTTCTATTATTTTATTAGATAAAGAAAAGACAAAATTGTAAATAATTTTTTTTTAAATTAATTAAAGTGTAAAGTTTTTGTCAAAATATGCTATCTTGTCTCTATTAAGTAGATTCAAGTGTTGACTGTTTTTTATTAATTTATCTAGAAAACTCAAATAAAATATATGGCTCCCGAATTAATACTAAGTCTGATCTTATATGAATTTTCTAATTGACACTCTTATTTTATTTAAACGATATAATTGTGTTTTTTGTCAAAATTATATAAAGAAATTTGTTGATTTTTTTTGGGTTGAGACTCGTACTTTATTTTTAAGATACAATTAATTTTTTTATCGACATTTCTATTATTGAATTTTCTTGATAAAGTAAATAATTTTTATCTAAATAAAAAAATCAACTTAAACAAGTGTTATAATTATGTTTAAAATTGTGAGACAAATAATTTAAAGGTAATATGTAGAAGAGAAAATTGTAAATGAAACTCAATAATCAATCAATTGTTAATAATAAATATTTATTATTTTTCAATATATTTTTAATATGTGTGTACATATCTAGATGTTAACAAAGATATTAACAGAAAAATAAATTTCAATATTATAACAAATATACCCTTTAAAGTATGTCAAAACAAAGACATCCTTTATCTTACAACAAAGATATTGATTGTTAACAACTAAAACTTTTTTGTCAAATAAAATTTCAAATATATAACAAATAAAGGTATTTTAATCTACCCTACTAGCATACCTTAGTGCTTAGTATATTAACACTCAATAATATGATGAAATATAAAATAGTGACTATGTAGGGTTTGTTCTTTTTGAAAGTTCCCCTTGATCCACCCAAATAGTAAAATAACGACAAAAAATGTAATAGTACAAAGAGTATACATTTATATAAAAGAAGAAAATTCACTTTTTATGTTTATAAAATTTGAAAATGGGATAGGCTATGTTGAAAGAAAGGAATCTTTGTCAAGGTGTTTGAGGTTGGTATGCTTTTGATAGAACCAAGGATGTCTTACCAAGAAGGAATAAAGCATATTCAAAACCTAGAAAAAGAGATACTAACATCTCACCTTCACTCACGGTTGGTCGGTCTTTGAGTAAGCATTTTATAGTTATTAGTGTGAGTAGTAATAATATTGTTTGATTTGATACTATAGTTTTCACTTCTTTTGTTGTTGATTGCATGAAAATTTCATTGAGCTATAATGGGAACATATAATGTGGTATTTGATCAACTTGATCCCGAAATTGTCGTTTTTTTGAAATTTGGGTTTCATGATTATTTTGTGTTCTTTATGGGGTGAAAAGATTTGGAATTTGAGGTAACCTAGACCAAAACATAACAAAATAAGTAATTTAAAACCTTGTACTAATGGAAAAAGTACTAAGTGGAATTTCAAGAGGCTTGGAATTTCAAGAAGGAAACAAAATGGATAAAGGGAGTAGAGATTGATTTCATATAGTTATTTCCATAGTCAAAAAATATAGTGTGTTCCTTCTATAAAGATAGATAGATTCAGAGGTCCTAATAGATATATTATAATTTTGGGGATTAAGGGTTAGCTCACAGTGGCAAGTAACTATGTGCAGTGGTTTTTAATGTTGTGTGAGAAACCAGCTGTCGTGACGTGAAAAATACCTGAGCACACGAGTGCTTGAATGATAATGAAGTTGCGACTAAAGTTTATTTTGAAAGGGAAAATATTGAAAAAAGTTCTAAAAGAACAAAAATATGGTCATCGCAACGAAATTCAGGTTCGAGAGTCGGTTATGCACGGAGATGGTGTTAGCACCCCCATAACATTCGTTGTAACCAACGGAAACCACGTAATTAGTTTTGCAAATATGTTAGCTTAAAAATGTATGAGTTTCTTCTCCTTATTAAAAATATTTATATGAAAAGGAAAATAAAATAAATGGACCAAAAAACAGATTTTTTATTAGGGGGTTTGACAAGATATTGAATTTTTCTCCTACGTATCTTCCAGTATGATGGAGAATTCAAAGCTACGTAGTTGTGGGTAGAAAATTTTTGTTGGTTTATTGATTTTAGCGAAATATGTTTAGGTCGCATTCGAGCGGTTAAAAGTTGCTTGCTCATCGTGCATTCACGGAATGAATCGTTGTTTGTTTGTCGCGTCGGAATGGATAAAATATCGTTCCTTTATGAAAAGGATTTTACACCGCGCTAAGGCAGAAAATAGGTTTGATTGGTGGAAGTTTTTTATGGAAGACGGATAATCGGCTTTGACAAGGTGTACATCGAGTTTTTAATTATTCGAGGATAAAAAGAGTGTGCACTCAACTTTCCTTTTTTTAATCTATTTATTTATTAAAATCATATTTGTAGAAGACGAGTAGTCGATTTAGACAAAATGTACATCTTGTGTTCGACTACTCGAGGATAAAAAGATTGTGCACTCAATTTTTTCTTTTTTAATCCGAGTTTGATTATGTATTTTTGGCGGAAGACGGATAATCAATTTGAACACAGTGTACACCAAATTTTTGATTATTTGAGGATAAAAGCGTGTGCACTCGGTTTTCCTTTTTCATATGATTTTTATAAGGAAAAGATCTTGATTTACTTATGAAAATAAGCTCAATATAATTTTATATTAATATATAATGTGATAGAACTCTCGATTATTTAATTTATATTATTCATGCTAATAGTAGTTCAAAATTAATTAGTTCAACAATATAAGTCCAATTAATTAATTGAAACATAAAAATAGAAAGCCCAATAAGCCAAAAATAAATAAAATGATTTGGATAATCTAGATTGTCTAATAATGATCAGACAGTTATGATCTGAGCCACGAGATCTAACATCTGAGCCTCTTGGTAATCATCATGTGGTCACGTAAACTCACGCCCATAGTAGATACCATGGAGATCATGTACGTGATCCTTTTTTTAATTCTAAAATCCCAAACAAAATTAGGGTGTGACACCACCTCATGTGAGGAGATAGACTCTATTGGTGGTCGACGTTATTGGATGCAGGCGGACGGTTGAACCGACGATGTTAGGATTACTTTGAGAGAAGTGCTCTATGAGCAGTAGTGATGTGTATAACTTAATCTCCCCCCCCCCCCTTTAGGGTGAATGCATTTATAGGGATCCCCATGGCCTAAGGGTTTTTCCTTATATACAATGTCCTAACCGCTCCCGTTTATTGCGGAGGTTATTGACGGTCTATATTCTTGGGGTTAGCGCGATCTCTCTCTCTCTCTATCTCTCTCTATCTCTCTCTCTCATGTGACCCCTACGTACGCGCACCTCCAAGGTGAATCCCTTAGATTCCGTTAGGGAGGCCCTTCAATTGGGCGAAGGGGTCCTAGTTCAGAACTTACCAAATATAACACTACACAGTCTCACAAACACGATGGCTTTTCGCTAGAGGGTTAAGTGTTTAAAACTACTATTCTTCCCAGAATGTACCCCTCACTCTACTAACGATCCTCATGATTGAGAACGATATCATAGGGCGATGACGTTCCCCTCATTGGCGAGTGAAATAGTAGGTGAGTCCCCTAGTCGAGGGTGTGTGAGGAAGCAGGCGGGATATTTGGTTATAATTTTCTCCTTATGGCGACTCTGGAAAAAATCACAGAGTCACCATCATCTTTTATTTGTTCCTAATGAAAAAAAAGAAATAATGGGAAAAACCTAAAAGGTAAAGATAAGACGTCAGGGTTTGGGTGTCGATTAAGTAAGGGGTACCTCTATTGTACTCAATGAGAACCTCTTATAGTTCTAGGGTTACTATATTTATCTAAGGGATGTTTGTCTAATTACTTGTTTTTGACTAAATGCTTTAGTTTATTTATCTATAGGATTTTTTTAAAAGATTTAATCAAGAAGAGGGAAAAAAAGATTTTTTTTTATTATTGTACTCACCAGAGGGTCACAACTGTGTGCCTACGTATTTTCAGGTATAATGAAGAATCAAAGTACCATAGTTCGTCTAAAAAATATTGTGTGTTGGTTGATTTTATTCGTGAAAAGGTCTCAACGCATAGGGGTGGAGAAAAGTTTGTTTGCGGAAAAGGTCTCAACGCACAAGAGAAGAGGAAATAGTATTTGATACGTGTTTGGATTGATTTTAAGTTTTAAGTTAAAAATTGATTGATAAGGTGTGACGCTATCCAAACAATTATTCCAATATATGTTTTGCAAAAGACTCATTTTTAGTTTAATTTAAAAAATAGTTTGATGATTGGTAGAATATAAAACTTATTAGTGATTTAAAGATTTTATTAATACAGAAGATTTTTTTTATACATATTAAGAAATATTAATAAGATTGAGAAGATATCATTTATGATCTACCCTAATATAAGGAGAAAAACAATTTTTTTACAAACATTATATATTTTAAGAGAATAAGACTTTATTAAAAGAATATATATTATAATTAATTAATTTAATTAAGGTGCAAACCAAGTTGATTACATGAATTAGTCTACCTAAATTTAACTAAGAGTTACCTAAATTAATTAATTAAGGCCAAAAGATAAATGGAAACACAAAAAACATGAAAATAGGAGGAGGGTGCAGAACTAGTTAGAGTTCAATAAAATTATATTCTATGTGATTTTAGAGTTTTCAAGGATATAACTTTAGATTTAAGTATGATTTGAATTTTAAATCGAGTATGGTTTTGATTATTACATGATATTGTTTTTTTTAAAGTGATTCATGGTATTCGATTACAAAAATCGATTTGATATTAGTTTTTTTTTAAATGTATTTATGATACTAGTAAAAAAATTCAAGTCGTGTTATTTATTTTAAAATTTTGGATTTATGATGTTAGGAAAAAAATTGTGTTTTATGATATTAAAAATGATTCATGATATTAGTTTTTAAAAAATTTGATTTATGATGTAGTTAAAAAATTTGACTTATGATATTAGTTTTGTTTCTTTAAACAGGTTATTATTTAGTGTTAACATACATCAAACACACAAATAAGCACAAGCATAGATCAAGATAACATTTTATACAATAACAAAAAAAATTCATGCAAAGGGGCAAATAGGAATTGAGGACCAACTTACAGGAAGGGGGATTTCTCTGGTTTGAGTAAAGGTACACCTTCTCTTCACTCTTTTATCTTTATTTACTCTTTTCGCATCGAATTCCTTATAACTCCCCTTCTTGTTCTCCTTTGGTGCGAGGTTGCTTTGGATTAGTGGCTGGACTTCACAGATGGAGCTTAGGATTTTTATAATTTAGTTGTTAATGTTTTTCAATGTGAAGAGCAACAAGTTTAGGGATGGTGATTTTGTAAACTGTGGATGAATTTTCTGTTGTAATTATAAGTCTGTTTATAGTATATAATTAGGTCAAGAATTGAATTAAGATTGATTTAGGTTTAGGAAAGTTTTCATGTGATTTGATCTTATTAGTTTCTTAGGGACCTAAAATAATGTAAGTGAAAGTAAAAACATAAAAAGGAGAAAAAAACTCTAAAAGTGGAAAAAATGATATTCAAACTCAAGACCTCTCCCTTGTAAATCTTTATACATACTCTTCTACCAATTGTGTCATTTCATTTATTTGAAATAAAATAGCATTAGAAATCATATGAATGATGAGAAAAATTTGAGGTACGACATTAAAGATTAAAATAATGTGTATAAATATTAATAAGAACTAGAAAACAATACAAATTAAAGAAGGACTAATCTTAAAAAGTCCTTTGTAAAGAAAAAATAAATTTAACCCTAAAAACAATCTATAATATAAGAAAAGAAGATGTTGTGGAAACATCTTCTTTGCCCTTCTCTCTTTTCTTGCCACCTCATCAAAATAGGGGAAAAATTGATCCAAAATTTATTTTTTTCAACCAAACTACTATGTCTAACTGATTTGGCTACTTTTGTTCTACCTCCTTTCACTTGTCCAACTATGCCAACCAGATATGCTGTAATTGGTTGAAAACAAACCTATGCAATTCCATATTTTCTGCTTTTTCTTTTAACATTAATGTCATATCACATCACTTTGTACTTAAAAAAATAACTCAAAAGATGCTTTATGCCTAATCTTTTTTTTCTTTCATTCTCCCTGACTCATCCTCTTCTTTCTTCATGTTCTTAAAAAAATATGTTTAAAACATACAATATCAAATCTACATTCTTCCTCTTCTCTCTTCATATGACTTTTCCAATTTTTTTTATTCTTCTCTCGTGGTTCTTCCATGGTGGCCTCCAACATCACACACTAAACCAAATATATAACAACACTTTTATTTTAAAACCCTAACCGATGTCACAAATAGCAAGAATATCCACACAACTCCTCAAACAACTCTTATCAACCCGATCGCAGTCGGATTGCCTCGGTTCAAAGCGATGGGTAACCTACATGCATCATTCCGACGACGGAACACCGCGTCCCGTAACAATGATCCTCGATGACGAAATCAAACCACTTGTAATAGGTGATGTTGAACAAGTCATATAAGTGATGCACACACCTATTTATTTCAAGAAATTTGATGTACATGGTGATATGAATGTTGTTTCCATAGAGGTTCTTGAATCAATCCATAAGAATAAGTTTTATCTTAAAGGTGGATTGGTTACTCCTATGGGTTTCTTAAGTGTTGTGTTTGTTGTTTTTTCTTTAACATCATGAAACCTTCTATATGGCTATGTATGTTACCTACAGTTTTACGAGCTTCTGTGATGTGTCTTGTAATGCCTCAATTTATTTTATTTAATTTTCCTATATAAATTATGTGATTGTATGTGTTGGTTGATGATTTAATGTGTTAGAAAAACCCTTGGATTTTAGGGTAGTAGCCTTAGAGGCTAGACTATAAGGCTTTGGGGGTGCGTGAGTAAAAGGATAGAGATATGGGGGTGGTAGGAGAAGTAGCAGGTATTATTATTATTATTTGGTTAATGTGATTTATATAAATAATACTGATAGGTGATATTTAAATAATTAATTTTAATTATTATGGTTATAGTAATATATTTAGATAATTAATTATTTTAGATTATTTAAAATAAATATTTAGTGAGAATTATATTTATTTTATTTAGTTGGAATAAGATTTTAATTAGAAATAATAGGATAATAAAATAAGAAAAGAAGGGGGAATAAGGAGGAACTGTCAGAACGTGAAATTGAGGAAAATGGAAGAGAGAGAGAAGAGAGAGTTAAGGCATAATAGAAGAAGAACCTCCATTAGAGAAGCTTGGGAATCCATCATCTAAGGTAAGGGTGAGACTTCCTCTTGTATTTAGGATTGTATGATAACATGTGGGTGGGTGATTTAGTTTCTCTGTAATTACATTTTCTCTCTATGTTATGAATCATTTGTTGCGTGGATGCTATTATGATGTGTGTGTTTGGATGAATTGTGGGATGAGTGAATAATTAGGATGTTGTATGTTGTTGGAAATTATAGTGTGAAACTTAAGTAAATGACTTTCCATAAAAATTTGAGGGTCTTTAGGATGTTTCGGGACTAATTTTCATAACACAGAAATTGCAAAAAATTGTCAGTGTCTTAGTGGTAACCGGTTACAGGTTTTGGTGTAACCGGTTACACTTGTGACAGATTTTCAGGAAAACTAATTTTTTTAAGGGTGTAACCGGTTACGTTGTCACATAAAAGTGAGAACTGAGCATTTTTTGGGGGACGTAATCGATTACTAGTTTTGGTTTAACCAATTACACTGGGAAAATCTTACTCTTTATTTTTGGTTATGATGTAACCGATTACCTGTTTTTGTGTACCCGGTTACACCTACTGTGTCAAAATTAAATATTTTATGACTTGAATTTTGGGTGTCCGATTGAGTTTTTGTTCAAAGCGTTAGAAAACTGACACAGTGTACTTTAATTTAAAAATAGTTTCAGCATCTGGAAATAATTTAAATGGTGCATAATGGTGTTGCATGGTATGTGTTGCACCCCAAAATTTGACCAACAATTATTCATTCATTGAGTGTTTGAAAGTTGATATCTTCATCAGAAAGTTCAAGAGATCCTCAGAGGAAGTGGTTTGAAACCAGGGTTGTATGCTTCATAGCTTGAGAGTTGTGGGCGCCCCTCAGATGATTCTGAGACTTTGAGAATGAACTTGATGTTTTGAGAAAGATTATGAGATGTCTTGATAGCCATCATGAAGCCCTGAGAAGTCATTATGCAAGAATTCAGAAGATTCAACCATGAATGGTAGAATTAGGGTTTTGACTGGGTCAACCCTAGATCAGCTGGAGATTTGGAAAAGGTTGAGACTCAATCCAAGGGCCATGAGATCATGGAATGATGCATAGAGATGTTATAAAGATGATTCCTAGACTAACTCATCATGATTGAGGAGTTTGAGAAGTTTTGAGTTAGGGTTTCTGAGGATTGTCAGTGAAAAAACCCTAGTTTGATCCCTATCTTCCAGGCAGTTTTAGCCCTAGATGTGATTGATATCTCATCTTCCCTACAACATGAATGTTGTAGAGCTTGTTCTAAGCTTCAATTTGAGTGGTGGAATTCCTTGATAGGAGTTACAGAGCTCAAGTTATGGTTTTGACAAATTACAGGTCAGCAGAGGTGTGTGAATCTGGGTCCTTGAAAGTCACCCAACTTCCAGACAACTTTTGCCCTAGTAGGTTGATTCCTATGGTTTCTTGGTCAACATGAATGTTGAAGAGGATGTTCTTAGCTTTAATTTGAGTGGTAGAAGTCCTTGATTGGATTTGTGGAACTCAACTTATGGTTTGAACAAGGCAGGGGTATTTTGGTCATTTGTCAGTTATAGGTCATTTTAACCAATGCCTAAAACTCCTATTTCCAAGCCTCAAATGGAAAAACTCAAAACATGAAAGTTGCTCAAAATGTGATTTTAAGTCTAGAAAGGAGGTCACAAATTGTTGAAAAAGCTCATAGCACAAGATTCCATGATTGGTCAAAAATGAACTAAAAATGACTTATAACTTTGAAAAGTTGAAATTGAAAAGTGTTTTGGAAGATCTACAAATCCAAAATAGGTCATCCAATATATCATTTTGATTGGAAAAAACATTTTGAGAAGATTGGTTTAAGTAGAATTTTCATTTGAGGCTTAAAAAAGGAGGTTCCTTTGGAAATTTATTACTTGAAAAAGAAGGCAATGTTAGAAAACCCTACATAAGCAACAAATGGACTTGTTTTTCACTTATCCTCATTCAATAACTCATGTAAGGAGAATTTGGCAATGAATTGCAAGGCATAGCATGTGGTATATGAGAAATCCAACATGGCATATCATGGAACTTTCATGAAGTTTCCACACTTTTCTAGATGAATCTAGAAACATCCAATGATTAATATTTAAAGAGGGCATCAAGGAGTGTTAGAGGTTGGTGATAGTGATTGAAGTCAGAAGAAAGAGAGAGAGAAACACCATTGAAGAAAGTTCCTTCAAGTTCAAGAAAGTTGTGATTTCTGCCATTACAAGCTGTTTCCTTCGAAGCTTTTGCAAACAGAAGAGAGTGCATCTTCCAAGGATCACATACAAGCCATTGCAAGCCTTGAAAGTACTACAAGCAACCTTCACCATCATTTCTTGAGCAGGTTTTTCTCTTCTTCGAATCTCAATATTTATGAAGTTTTAATTGGATTCTTGACCATAGGATTAGTGTAGGAGGTTAGTAGATTGATCCCTGAAGGTTATAGCACAATCCATTAAGTTTTGTAACAGGAGCATGAATCTTGAATCAATAATTGCAAGCTTGTTTTAGGGTTTTAATTGATATAGAATAGATTAGGATGATGAGGATAACTTGTAGATCAACTGTGCATCATTAGATTTGAGTTTTATTAGAGTTGATTTCAGAGCATAGTGGTGAAACCCTAACTTTCGAGACTTCTGTTTGGTTGATTCAAGTGGAATAAAAAGAAATGATACGTAACATCTTGTTCCTGGTAATCCATAGAATGTTTTTGCCTTTGGAATTTCATGATTCCATCAATTATAGAGAGAGAACGGATGGCTGGAATCTTGATGCATGAGAGCGTGTTTTTGGATGGAAACCCTAACCATTGGGGACGATGAAGGAGAAGGCGTTGGATTTGAGGTCAAACGTGGACTGGAAATGCCATCGAACGGTTGAGATTCATAGTTAAAATTGGAGGGAAGAGAGCTAAATGAAACGCATCGTTTCATTTAGCTGAGTGACATTGGGCTCAGCATCCGCCTGCTAGACACACCCCCGTGACTGAGGCCCACAACCATAACACGTGAAACCTTTCCTTTTCCCACCTCCCTGCGTTTTTTTATTTTTGATGGTTTCTGAATTGGATGGGCCTTGCGCCAATTGTTAAATGCACCCCACCTTTGAGCCCATCATTAAAACTGAACTGAGCGAAGTTACTAACCTCACCCCTCTCCCGTTTCATGTTATTTTAATTCTTTTAATTTCTTTTTAATATTTCTCTGTTTTGTATAATTCATTAAAAATAGATATAAAATGATTTTTCAATTCTTCTTTTTTCTGTGAATAGATTAAAATGAGTAGAAAATTATAAAAATAAAATTGAGATTTTATTTTTATGTTTGATATTTTTGGTAGATTTTTTTCAATTAAATAGCTTTTTAATTGTTTCATTTTGATGTTTGATTTTGTAGGAATTATTTTAGTACTTTCCATTAATCTTTTTTACCCATTCTTTTTGGTGCAATTAGATGATTAGTCATACTTCCCCATAGGTTTTTTTCTAGATTTTTTAGAATTAATCTTGATTAGTTTAATTAGGGTTGACTTAGGATAGTCTAATTAGGGTTTAGAATTGTGCATAGGTGATGAATCATTTTCTTTGAGCAAGTTATATCTTGATTTTTAGGTAGAAACCTTTGTGGATGTTAGGGTTAGGTGTTGAGGACCCTTATGAATATTTGTTAGATTTTTCCCCATTAGTTTAATATTTTTAGGCATTTTCTGAAGATTGCCTGATAATGTGATTTGTTCAGTGGGTTATCTGTTCATCTGTGGGGTTTCTTTCTGAGGAATTTGATGAAGGGCTTGTGTTGCCTTGAGGATATTGATGGAGAGCATCATGAGGAGAAGCCTGTAGACCAAGATGCAGAGACCCAGAGCTTGTCTCATTTCCTGTTGGTGAGGTTTGAGAGCCTGAAGTTTGAAGGAAGTTCATGGTACTTTCCTGAGGAAGGCACTATGAATGACTTTCATCCTTCCTTCTCACCTCTTTCTTAAGTATCCAATGATGTTGGAGCCAACTTGTGAGTTTAATTTCTCCTGAGGAGGAATGTAAACTGATCACATGTTGTTGAGCCACATGGGATACAACTCCTAAGTGGAAGCCTCCTAGTACTTTCCTGAGGAAGGTCCTATGGGTCTATTCACTTAGTTCCACTAGTTGATCTAGGATTTCTCAAGTATCCAATGATGTTGGAGCCAACTTGTGAGTTTAATTTCTCCTGAGGAGGAATGTAAACTGATCACATGTTGTTGAGCCACATGGGATACAACTCCTAAGTGGAAGCCTCCTAGTACTTTCCTGAGGAAAGTCCTATGGGTCTATTCACTTAGCTCCACTAGCTTAAATAGGATTTCTTAAATATCCAGTGATGTTGGAGCCTGCTTGTGAGTTTAATCTCTCCTGAGGAGGGATGTAAACTGATCACAGTGGTTGAGCCACATAGGGTATGACTCCTGAGTATACACCTCTTAGTGCTTTCCTGAGGAAGACACTATGAGCCTGATTGCTTAGCTCCCTTTCTTTGGTAAGCTTATTCTGAAGCTTGAAGGCTGGGAATGATTGCTCCTGTTTAGGGTTGTGCTTGAGAGTTTTGCTTAGGTTTGTTTAGATCCTGTGATTAGGGTTAGGGTTAGAGAATAGATGATTCTTTCTCATGTGAGTTTTGTTTGCCTGATGGTACTTCATTTCCTTTATCTGTATGATTGCAGTTTACTGTTTCGCTTGATAGCATGTTGTTGATCTTCAGTACGATTACTGTTATTTCATGACTGGCTTGAGGTTGAGATGAGCTTGTGGAGGCTGAAACCCCACACACATTTCCTCCCTCACTTGCATTGCATGCATTTTACTGTTAAAGCTGATGTTTTTGTCTGTTTCTGTGTATCATTGACATGATCCCTTAGGGCTCTCATTTCCTTTGATGAGGATTTGATGATAGACTTTTAGGTTGAAACCTATGCATGACAACATCTAGGAGTTCCCTGTTCAAACTTCAACCATAGGATGAATCCATGGCATGATAACAGTAGGACTTGATAGTCTCCCTCCTAGTTGAGCCATTTTAACCCGTAGTTACCCGAACTACGTTTGCTCTGATCTTTCATACCAGATGAAAGTACGTAGGCATAGGATGCGATATCCTAGCGAGCAACCTTCCCCCCATAACCCGTAGTTAGCCGAACTACGTTGACTCTGATTTCTCATTCTCTGATGAGAATACGTAGGCATAAAGTGCGACGCTTTGCCGAGTCATTTTTCTTTTCTTTTTCAGCCAGCCTTGATAGGTAGATAGATTATAACCAACCCGTCCAAGTAAACAAACAAGCGAGGATCCCGTCGAGTACGACGGACGTGAGGGGTGCTAATACCTTCCCCTTGCGTAACCGACTCCCGAACCCAGACAATGGTTGCGATGACCTTGTCTTACCCTTTTTTTCGTCAGGTTTTTCCGATCGTTTCCTTTCCCGCTCTGAGGGATAAATAACGAAAGGTGGCGACTCTTCTGTTTTGCCGGCACCTTATTTTCGCGCGAGCGACAGCTGGCGACTCTGCTGGGGAACCAAGCATCTAGGGACTTTTCCCATCCCTTATGCTGGGACCGTTTCCCATCCCCTACGCGAGTCAATCCTATCGTTTGTGTGTTTGCTTGTTGGGTTGCGTTTATTTATCGCATTTTCACTTCCCGCACTTTACTTCCCGCATTTTATTTCCCGCATTTTATTTCCAGTTCGATATGATTATCTGTGCTGCTGTGGGAGAGGGATGTTACTGTGAGTGAAAAGCCGGACCTGGGCTTGAGTACACACCTAGATATAGTTGCGGAGAAGTAGTAGACGAACCTGTCTGTTGAACAGGCACAGTTCCCTACGAAAATCTGCGCTCAGACGAGATTCTTGCAGAGGTGCTCCTTTCCGGTCCTGAGGATCTGAGGGGAGTCCAGACGTGAGGATTGTCGACTCTGGGGACCGATCATTTGGAAGTCAGCTAAGAGAGGCCTCTTCATGACTTGACGATGCCACTCCTTCTGGGAATCGTATTGTCACTCATGAATGTCTGTGACGCTGACAACCGCATAGGATGCCGTACCTTTGTCCGTGGATTAGGTCCATCATACCTGTGAGTGGGGTTGGGATATTGCAGGAAACTTTGACCTCCAGACCACCTGGTTTTCTTGACAGTGAATCAGTTATGTTGGGTTCTCAGTTGCAGATATGTTCTTGATAGAGCAAGAGTTTGATCAGAGGATCTTATCATCGGGTGTTTGTCTGTTCTTGATAGAGCAGGCTTTGATCAGTGTATTATCGTCAGAGGTTTGTTCTGGACAGAGCAGATTTTTGAGTGAGGTCTGAGGATCTCGTCAGCAGTTGTTGTTTGTTCTTGATAGGGCAGATTTTGAGTGGGGTTTGAAGATCTCATCAGCAGCTGTATTTTTGTTCTTGATAGGGCAGATTTCTGATTTGGGGTCTGAAGACTTCATCAACAGATATTCCTTGATCTTGAATCCGGGGTCTTTATTATCAAGCCTTCGTTCTTGTCAGAGCAGAAGTTTGATCTCGATCCTATCAGATGGTTATTCACAGCAGATCAGATCAGTGGCTTACACCGGGGTTTCCCTCTCCTCAGTGACTGTTGACACCGAATCTCCACAGCAGCCACCTGGATATATTATTGCATGACTGCATTTTGCATTAGTTTGCATATCCATTTTTGCATTCCATTAGCATGTGTCTGTGCCGCAGGCGTGTTTCGTACCCTGATCCTGGTGTCCCGAGCAATATGAGATATTTTCTTCCATGAATGGATCCAGTCTTATCACTGCATTGACACTATGTTGGCACGTTGACACCAGAATTAGGGGTGATCTCCTAAACGTACAGACACCCATGACATTAGCATAATTCATCTTGCATGACAGAAGTCGGGGCTTGTCTTCTAACCCTTGTGTTTGCAGGTTTGACTCAGAATCAAGCAGCTCAGACTGATGGAGCAGATACAAGCTGAACTAGAGAAAATCCAAAGCCAGCTGGGGCAGGTCATGAATGACATACAGGCAGTACGTCTGGACCAGCAAGTGCTCAGAGAGGAGAATCAGCAGCTGCAGAATCAGCTGAGCTTTCTCATGGGAGTAGTGAGAAGTATGCTAGATAAGGAGAGTGGTCAAGCACCCAAGGAGGAGACCAGAGTGCTTCCTCCGTTACTGTCAGTGCCACCTGTGCTGAAGCCAAGTGGACCTCATAGACCCTCTACACAGCATGAAGCTCGAGGCCTGTCTCGTCGTCAGCCGCGCCGAGCATCTCAGAATAATCCTGAAGGTTATGGTCAGAAGAAGAAGCTACTTGATAGAGCTGTGGACCCACTACCTGTGAGTTATGCCCAGCTGCTGCCGCTGTTGGTTCAGAACCGAGTTCTCAAGCTTCGGACCTTAAATCCACCAGATGAGGGGTCATCAGACGTTGATCTAAGCGTGCGTTGTGATTTCCACTCAGGAGCGCCGGGGCACCATGTTGAAACATGTAAGGCTCTCCGGAATAAGATTCAGGACCTGATCGACTCGAGGACAATTAGGCTTGTGCCGGGCGGCATGAGAGCATCGGGAAAGTTTATCCCTTACCCTGCGGGAGAAGTGGATGATTCCACTCCTTTGCCTGAAGCTGAGAAAGATCTTGAATACGTCCCGCGACCTTTGGTGACTGAATCACCTCGCTCGCAGTTCTTACCTGGATCAAGCTCAAGGACGCCAGCGCCTAAACGAGAGACCATTGCTCTTGGGCGGAAAGAATACCGGCCCCAGGGTCACAAAAGGCCTCGCAGCCTCGTGGAACGAAGGAATGCTTCTCCCCATCCGGTGCCCGTGCCGTATAGCCAGATTCTTCCGGTGTTGGTTCAGAATTCCTTGGTGGAACCGAAAGTTCTCAAGCCCGTGCTAGAGCCTTACACTCCAGGGCACGATCCTCATGCTCAGTGTGGCTACCATGGTGGATCTCTGGGGCATTCAACTGAAGATTGCAAGGCTTTCCAGGCGAAGGTGCAGCAATTGATCGACCAAGGGTGTATTTCCTTTCCCGAGGGAGTCTTGGTTGTGCGTAACGACCTCTCAGCTGTTTGAGCTCGTAGATTCAGAGGGTTGTTTCCAGAAGCCAGTGATCCAGACGGGCAGACGTCCTCAACATTGGCAGTCCTCAGACTTTTTACCATTTGCATTTGTAGTTTCTTTTCTGTTAGTTACTACTTGCTATTAAACATTGTACGTTTCGAATGGTAATGATAATAAAGTGACTATGCATTTCTTCTGAATTAGTTATGTCGTTGTCACTCATTTACTGCATTGCACTGATTTGCATTTTATTTACTCCGATTTCTTACTATGATTAGCAATGAGCGGAGGGAGGATGATGAAACTGAGTACGCATAACCGACGATCGTATTGCTTTCAGATAAAACTTAGCCGATGACGTACAAGGCATTGTTTCAAATCCCTAAACACCGGAGAGATAAGGAAGAGAATCCCTTGTTAACCACTTCGAGCCGAGGAGTAGGAGTTTCTTTCGGACTTTTTAACCCTCACATCTTAACCCGGGGCAGGGTAGTTGTCAGTTAGCTTGATCGAGCGTTCAAGTTTTATAGAGGAGTGTTGTCCTTCGAGGACCAATCACATCATATTCCTCTCCAGAGGTCGTACCTCATCAACCACAATGGTTAAACCTCACCAATCAGGAGTGAGACAGTTATAATCCTTTCGGAGCAATCAAGACAACCAGTGTCGCACGACTTGTTCCAAGAAAAAAAGAGAAATAAGAAAGCCCGCTAAGTAAAAAAGAAAAGCTAGAAAGCAAATACTTAGGCAAAAATCAGGGCATCCCGCTGGACTTCAAAAGAAAAAATCGAAAAGAACTCAAAAGGAGTCAGTCCAGGCAAAAGTTAGGGAATCAAAAGAATGAAAAAGAAAGGATTATAAAAAAGGAAAATCCCCGAACAAGGACGAAGTCGTGTAGATACAGACACCAAAAACGAAAAGGAGTAACTGTCACTCCGAAACACCTTGAGAATTCTTTAACCAGTTGTTCCCAATGTTCAACGTACCTCTCGAAGAGGCGAGCGCTCGACCCAAGTTAACTGAACTTTAGGATCGGAGAACATCACGTAGAAGGGGTGGGTACAAATCATAATTTGAGCCAAATATCCTTTGTTTCGCGAACCGTGAACCCGACCACGATGCAACCCTTAAAAGACCTAATTGAGGCAGGGTTTATTCTGAGAGCGCATTACGATAAGGTTGAGTAACCTGACTCCTTCATGATTTGCTAATCATATCCTTATTGCATTTTTCACTGATCGCAGCAGCACTACGTTTGAACCCCTTGGTTCATTCGTCACTCACTAGCATGACACGTAAATGAGTGACAGTACAACATTTTTCGAAATTTGCATGAACACTGCATTAAAATTACTATTCGTGAATAAACAATTTTAGTTGCAGGTTAGTAGCTGATACAAAGGAACTTCAGCAAGGAATAGTCAATCAGGACTGAATCGCCAGAGGTCTGGGTCAGAATGGTATGCTGCGAAGCCCTGTGAATCTGGGGCAATGACTTCCAGTGAGTTTGAAACCAGTTTGTCTGAGGACAAGTCCCGGAGCATCAGTTGATTATGGGGCAGTTTATGCAAGCAGCGGTTGATCGGAAGTGAATCTTCTTGAGACCCAATCAGGGGTAGTTATCCGGAATCCTTGCGATTTAAGGGCAGATCCCTCCAGTGTTCGATCAGAGCATGTTGAGTCGCTCATCGCTCGTTCAGGGGCAAACTACTTCAGAGATATTGAAGCCAACCATGCTGAAAGTTGATCAGTTGAGGATGAATCCTCCCGTTATGCGGATGCTGGGGCAAGCCCTCTGAAGATTGTCTTGTTACCAGTTGTTTTCGGCTCAGAATGATTTATTCCCAAAGGTCGGATTGGGGCAAGTTGAATTGCGCTGGGGCAAGTTGTTCAGATGAGTTTGTTCACCCTAGCAAGAATTGAGTATCGGGGAATCGTGTCATTACCCCGTCAAAACCTGAACCTTCTGAAGAAGCCTTGCGGTCATTGGATTGTTATCCTACAACCTAACCTATTACTTGACTCCATGATTGGTAGCCTGTATTCCCTGTGTTGGCGTTGTTGAATCGGGATTGTTTCTCCGCGGAGATGTACGGTTTGAGGTTGTTCCCCTGTACAGTTCGAGACTGCAGCAAATTGAGATGGCGTTTACCCCTCATCAGATTAGGGTCAAGATTGCCCTCAGTAGACCAGGATTGATGTCCCCGAAGCAGGATGAGTCCTTCTTCTCCAACAGAGTTCAATAGTCTTTCCTCCGCAGAATCGGAATCAGAATAGTGAGCATTGATATGTTTCCCCCAGGTAGAGGTGATTCTCTTCCCCAAGCAGGCGCATCCTGAAGGAATGTCACCTCATCGGCTGAATCAAGCACCGAAGAATGATTTCTCTCCCCAGCACCGGGTCACAAGTGCAGATTTCAGAGAAATGTTTGGGAAGCTGAAGCTCGTTTTTCCCCAGCACCGGGTCACAAGTGCAGATTTCAGAGAAATGTTCGGGTGCCGAAGCTCGTGTTTTCCCCAGTGGAGCCGCTGAAGCAGGATTTTTCCCCAGCACCGGGTCACAAGTGCAAGTCTTGTAGGAAGCTGTTCGTATGCCGAAGGATGCAGTAACTGATGGTGCCAGACTGAAGTCTCCAGCGGAATTGAGATTCCCCACCAGAGTCATGCTCTCTCCTGAAGTTGGATGATTCCCTCTTCCCCAGTAGAGTGTTGGAACAACTGATGTTGTATTCCCCTGCAGAGTTGTACCCTCCCCCGAAGTCAGATGATTCTTTCTTCCCCAGCGGAATTGAAGTTCCCCATCAGAGTTGCCCTCTCCAGCGAAGTAGAATGATTTCTATCCCCGGCCGAGTCCGCAGAAAAGCAGAATCCTCGGAAGTTGATCAGGTCATGATCAATTTTCCTCAGCAGAGCGTAGAGCAGCTGATGTTGTATCCCCCCAGAGTCGTACTCTATCCAGCGAAGCAGAACGATTTCTCCTTCCTCAGCCGAGTTTGCAGATGCCCAAGGGATCCGAATCCTTGGAAGTGGATCAGATCATGATTGGTTTTTCCCCAGTGGAGTGTTGAACAGCTGAAGTTGGTTCCCCACGGAATGGTTATCCCCAGAAGAGTAGCCGAGACGGCCACGCAGTTCATTCTAGCGATTGATATCAGCAGATCCAAGTTCTCGTAGAGCTTCATCCCCTGCAGCAGTCAGCTGAAGTTGTTCCCCTGCAGCAGTTCGCGGAAGATCAATTCCCTAGACAGAGCCTAATTGATATTGGCGTGTTCACATTCTCCTCAGCAGGATGATTCCTCTACCTGAGTGGTTCTTTCTCCTTGACAGGAGGATTCCCCCCTCGGCATTTATTTTGCTGACGGGATCGTATCATTGTGCATGACTGCATAGCATGCAACACTGCATGGCATTATGCATGATTGCATAGCACTGAGCATGATTGCATGGCATTTAGCATAAATACATATCATTCCCACCGTGTGGGGCATAGTGCAGAAGCATACACATCATAAACATGATCTAGGTCATTATCATCCTTGTTGAACAGGTGTATCCCAAAAGACCGGTTGCTCAGGACGATTCTTGATGTTCTCCCCAGCCAGGTTGTTTTCTTAGATGATTCTAAAAGACCCCGGTGTGATCCCCGCAGTTCGCTCGCTCAAGATGATTTTTGAGATCCCCAGCGAAGTCTTCAGTTCGAGATGATTCTCAAATTCCTCAGCAGGGCCGTTTGCTTAAGATGACTCTTAAGACCTCAGTACAGTTTCCCGAGTTGTTTGCTTAAGATGATTCTTGAGCTCCCCAGTAGCATCCCCAGCAAGAGTTGCCCAGGAAGATTCCTGGAAATACCCAGCAGAATAAAGTCTCCAGAAAGGTTATCAGTCCAGGATGATTCTTGGAAGCGCCGCCGGAGTTGTTTGTTCAAGATGATTTCTGGAACCCCCGACAGAGTGAAGGTCTTTTCCCCAGCAGGTGGTTGGCACTTCCCCAGCAGCAGGCAGGTAGATTGATGTCCCCAGCCGAGCACAATCATGATTGGCAGATGGAAGGTTCCCCCAAACAGATCCCGAAGGATTGTCCAGCAAGCTGAAGTTTGTTTATCCCGCAAGTTTGAGAACTTAATGACATGAGTGTCTTGTAGCCTGACAGCTATGTTCCCCAGAAGGGTCATTTCCCAAAAAGTCGTTCAGGGCATTTATCGCTTTCCCCGTGCAGAAGTACTTGCTCCCTAGTAAAGTTGGTAGGAATCATCTGAGTATGCTCTTTCGGTATTCCCCAGCAGTTGTTGAAGTCGTTTGGGTGAACTCCCTCGTCTTTCTGCAGCAGAGTCTACAAGGTTGTTCGGGTGAACCCTTCTTCCTTTTCCCCAGTGAGTCGTCAGGATTATTTGGGTGAACCCTCATTCCTCTCTCCTCAACAGAGTTGTTAACGTGATGATTATGTCCGGTGACCCGACATGTTTGCTTTTAATTAGCAACGACTTGACAGGATGTCAAGTGAGTAGCAGCATGATATGTCTGCCCCAGCAACGATGTCTAATCTGAAGATGGATTTCATAAGCGCCAGAAGGCGATATCAGAAGGTTCCTGTGAAGCCAGATTTCCGTGTGGATGAAGCAACGGGTGGCTGAAGACAAGGTTCCAGGGTTGTAGATACAACAGAGTGATCCGTGTGAGTCTGAAGACCACGTCAGTTATCCTGAGGTGATGATTGAGTGCGATCAAGGGAATAATACGTCTTCTGATTGAAGTCGAAGATGTTCCTCCAGCAATGATGTCTAATCTGAAGATGGATTTCATAAGCGCCAGAAGGCGATATCAGAAGGTTCCTGTGAAGCCAGATTTCCGTGTGGATGAAGCAACGGGTGGCTGAAGACAAGGTTCCGGGGTTGTAGATACAGCAGAGTGATTCGTGTGAGTCTGAAGACCACGTCAGTTGTCCTGAGGTGATGATTGATTGCGATCAAGCGAATGATACATCTTCTGATTGAAGTCGAAGATGTTTCTCCAGCTGAAGCGGAGTTTTGCCTATAGGCAAAGTGTTTGAATCCCCGTGGAGTTATGAATGGCTCAGGATACCATTTCTCTGACTAAAGTCACAGATTTCTTATGCTGAAGCAAAGGTGCCTAAAGGCAAGGTTATCCCCCAAGGTCGTGAAGGACCTAGGATTCATTATTCGGGCTGAAGGCCGAAGTATATCCCTGACTGAAGTCTCGGATGCTCTATAGCAGAGGTGGAGTTGCCTGAAGGCAGATCCTTGTATCCTTGAAGGGCAAGGATCACTTTCTTCAGACTGAAGTCGAAGGATACCTCCTGCAGAGTTGCCATCCTTGGAGGCCAAGGATGCTTATCTTCAGAAGTACTTGAAGATCTTTTCTAGCTGAAGCTGGAAGTGGCCAGGGGCCAGGGTTCCATCTATCTTCAGAAATACTTGAAGACCTTTTCTAGCTGAAGCTGGAAGTGGCCAGGGGCCAGGGTTTCATATATCTTTAATGTTGAAGTTCTACGGCGGGCAGTGTGCAGCAGTATTCCGATATTCGTCATGGTTCTGAGGGTGAACCCCAGATCAGAGTGTGCTCGGTTAAGTCTCTCCTTCCCAGCGGAGTAGCTTCAGGTATGTAAGTGTACTTTTTTGTTCCATTCACCAGGGGTGAACCCCAGGTCAGATTATGTTTGTTTCAGGCAGCGAGGTTGGATGTTTGTTTGACGGCAATGTCAGACTCCTTAAATCCCCGGCAGAGATGATGTTTGTACGACGGCGATGTCGAGTGTCTCTCAGAGTGATGTTTGTTTCCGGCGGCGATGTCAGATCAGTATCTCTCCAGCTAGTTGTTGAGCAGCTAGTATTGCAGTATTCGAAGGTTTGTTCTCCGCAGAGTATCATGTGGTCGTGCAGTTGGCAAATTTTCGGGTTTACCGATATTCAACCGTCTCGTACCTTGATTGGTTGAGAGCCGTTCGCTTCTCACCCAGTCAGGTCCAAGCCGTTTGAATAGGGGCAGCTGTTGCACCCCAAAATTTGACCAACAATTATTCATTCATTGAGTGTTTGAAAGTTGATATCTTCATCAGAAAGTTCAAGAGATCCTCAGAGGAAGTGGTTTGAAACCAGGGTTGTATGCTTCATAGCTTGAGAGTTGTGGGCGCCCCTCAGATGATTCTGAGACTTTGAGAATGAACTTGATGTTTTGAGAAAGATTATGAGATGTCTTGATAGCCATCATGAAGCCCTGAGAAGTCATTATGCAAGAATTCAGAAGATTCAACCATGAATGGTAGAATTAGGGTTTTGACTGGGTCAACCCTAGATCAGCTGGAGATTTGGAAAAGGTTGAGACTCAATCCAAGGGCCATGAGATCATGGAATGATGCATAGAGATGTTATAAAGATGATTCCTAGACTAACTCATCATGATTGAGGAGTTTGAGAAGTTTTGAGTTAGGGTTTCTGAGGATTGTCAGTGAAAAAACCCTAGTTTGATCCCTATCTTCCAGGCAGTTTTAGCCCTAGATGTGATTGATATCTCATCTTCCCTACAACATGAATGTTGTAGAGCTTGTTCTAAGCTTCAATTTGAGTGGTGGAATTCCTTGATAGGAGTTACAGAGCTCAAGTTATGGTTTTGACAAATTACAGGTCAGCAGAGGTGTGTGAATCTGGGTCCTTGAAAGTCACCCAACTTCCAGACAACTTTTGCCCTAGTAGGTTGATTCCTATGGTTTCTTGGTCAACATGAATGTTGAAGAGGATGTTCTTAGCTTTAATTTGAGTGGTAGAAGTCCTTGATTGGATTTGTGGAACTCAACTTATGGTTTGAACAAGGCAGGGGTATTTTGGTCATTTGTCAGTTATAGGTCATTTTAACCAATGCCTAAAACTCCTATTTCCAAGCCTCAAATGGAAAAACTCAAAACATGAAAGTTGCTCAAAATGTGATTTTAAGTCTAGAAAGGAGGTCACAAATTGTTGAAAAAGCTCATAGCACAAGATTCCATGATTGGTCAAAAATGAACTAAAAATGACTTATAACTTTGAAAAGTTGAAATTGAAAAGTGTTTTGGAAGATCTACAAATCCAAAATAGGTCATCCAATATATCATTTTGATTGGAAAAAACATTTTGAGAAGATTGGTTTAAGTAGAATTTTCATTTGAGGCTTAAAAAAGGAGGTTCCTTTGGAAATTTATTACTTGAAAAAGAAGGCAATGTTAGAAAACCCTACATAAGCAACAAATGGACTTGTTTTTCACTTATCCTCATTCAATAACTCATGTAAGGAGAATTTGGCAATGAATTGCAAGGCATAGCATGTGGTATATGAGAAATCCAACATGGCATATCATGGAACTTTCATGAAGTTTCCACACTTTTCTAGATGAATCTAGAAACATCCAATGATTAATATTTAAAGAGGGCATCAAGGAGTGTTAGAGGTTGGTGATAGTGATTGAAGTCAGAAGAAAGAGAGAGAGAAACACCATTGAAGAAAGTTCCTTCAAGTTCAAGAAGGTTGTGATTTCTGCCATTACAAGCTGTTTCCTTCGAAGCTTTTGCAAACAGAAGAGAGTGCATCTTCCAAGGATCACATACAAGCCATTGCAAGCCTTGAAAGTACTACAAGCAACCTTCACCATCATTTCTTGAGCAGGTTTTTCTCTTCTTCGAATCTCAATATTTATGAAGTTTTAATTGGATTCTTGACCATAGGATTAGTGTAGGAGGTTAGTAGATTGATCCCTGAAGGTTATAGCACAATCCATTAAGTTTTGTAACAGGAGCATGAATCTTGAATCAATAATTGCAAGCTTGTTTTAGGGTTTTAATTGATATAGAATAGATTAGGATGATGAGGATAACTTGTAGATCAACTGTGCATCATTAGATTTGAGTTTTATTAGAGTTGATTTCAGAGCATAGTGGTGAAACCCTAACTTTCGAGACTTCTGTTTGGTTGATTCAAGTGGAATAAAAAGAAATGATACGTAACATCTTGTTCCTGGTAATCCATAGAATGTTTTTGCCTTTGGAATTTCATGATTCCATCAATTATAGAGAGAGAACGGATGGCTGGAATCTTGATGCATGAGAGCGTGTTTTTGGATGGAAACCCTAACCATTGGGGACGATGAAGGAGAAGGCGTTGGATTTGAGGTCAAACGTGGACTGGAAATGCCATCGAACGGTTGAGATTCATAGTTAAAATTGGAGGGAAGAGAGCTAAATGAAACGCATCGTTTCATTTAGCTGAGTGACATTGGGCTCAGCATCCGCCTGCTAGACACACCCCCGTGACTGAGGCCCACAACCATAACACGTGAAACCTTTCCTTTTCCCACCTCCCTGCGTTTTTTTATTTTTGATGGTTTCTGAATTGGATGGGCCTTGCGCCAATTGTTAAATGCACCCCACCTTTGAGCCCATCATTAAAACTGAACTGAGCGAAGTTACTAACCTCACCCCTCTCCCGTTTCATGTTATTTTAATTCTTTTAATTTCTTTTTAATATTTCTCTGTTTTGTATAATTCATTAAAAATAGATATAAAATGATTTTTCAATTCTTCTTTTTTCTGTGAATAGATTAAAATGAGTAGAAAATTATAAAAATAAAATTGAGATTTTATTTTTATGTTTGATATTTTTGGTAGATTTTTTTCAATTAAATAGCTTTTTAATTGTTTCATTTTGATGTTTGATTTTGTAGGAATTATTTTAGTACTTTCCATTAATCTTTTTTACCCATTCTTTTTGGTGCAATTAGATGATTAGTCATACTTCCCCATAGGTTTTTTTCTAGATTTTTTAGAATTAATCTTGATTAGTTTAATTAGGGTTGACTTAGGATAGTCTAATTAGGGTTTAGAATTGTGCATAGGTGATGAATCATTTTCTTTGAGCAAGTTATATCTTGATTTTTAGGTAGAAACCTTTGTGGATGTTAGGGTTAGGTGTTGAGGACCCTTATGAATATTTGTTAGATTTTTCCCCATTAGTTTAATATTTTTAGGCATTTTCTGAAGATTGCCTGATAATGTGATTTGTTCAGTGGGTTATCTGTTCATCTGTGGGGTTTCTTTCTGAGGAATTTGATGAAGGGCTTGTGTTGCCTTGAGGATATTGATGGAGAGCATCATGAGGAGAAGCCTGTAGACCAAGATGCAGAGACCCAGAGCTTGTCTCATTTCCTGTTGGTGAGGTTTGAGAGCCTGAAGTTTGAAGGAAGTTCATGGTACTTTCCTGAGGAAGGCACTATGAATGACTTTCATCCTTCCTTCTCACCTCTTTCTTAAGTATCCAATGATGTTGGAGCCAACTTGTGAGTTTAATTTCTCCTGAGGAGGAATGTAAACTGATCACATGTTGTTGAGCCACATGGGATACAACTCCTAAGTGGAAGCCTCCTAGTACTTTCCTGAGGAAGGTCCTATGGGTCTATTCACTTAGTTCCACTAGTTGATCTAGGATTTCTCAAGTATCCAATGATGTTGGAGCCAACTTGTGAGTTTAATTTCTCCTGAGGAGGAATGTAAACTGATCACATGTTGTTGAGCCACATGGGATACAACTCCTAAGTGGAAGCCTCCTAGTACTTTCCTGAGGAAAGTCCTATGGGTCTATTCACTTAGCTCCACTAGCTTAAATAGGATTTCTTAAATATCCAGTGATGTTGGAGCCTGCTTGTGAGTTTAATCTCTCCTGAGGAGGGATGTAAACTGATCACAGTGGTTGAGCCACATAGGGTATGACTCCTGAGTATACACCTCTTAGTGCTTTCCTGAGGAAGACACTATGAGCCTGATTGCTTAGCTCCCTTTCTTTGGTAAGCTTATTCTGAAGCTTGAAGGCTGGGAATGATTGCTCCTGTTTAGGGTTGTGCTTGAGAGTTTTGCTTAGGTTTGTTTAGATCCTGTGATTAGGGTTAGGGTTAGAGAATAGATGATTCTTTCTCATGTGAGTTTTGTTTGCCTGATGGTACTTCATTTCCTTTATCTGTATGATTGCAGTTTACTGTTTCGCTTGATAGCATGTTGTTGATCTTCAGTACGATTACTGTTATTTCATGACTGGCTTGAGGTTGAGATGAGCTTGTGGAGGCTGAAACCCCACACACATTTCCTCCCTCACTTGCATTGCATGCATTTTACTGTTAAAGCTGATGTTTTTGTCTGTTTCTGTGTATCATTGACATGATCCCTTAGGGCTCTCATTTCCTTTGATGAGGATTTGATGATAGACTTTTAGGTTGAAACCTATGCATGACAACATCTAGGAGTTCCCTGTTCAAACTTCAACCATAGGATGAATCCATGGCATGATAACAGTAGGACTTGATAGTCTCCCTCCTAGTTGAGCCATTTTAACCCGTAGTTACCCGAACTACGTTTGCTCTGATCTTTCATACCAGATGAAAGTACGTAGGCATAGGATGCGATATCCTAGCGAGCAACCTTCCCCCCATAACCCGTAGTTAGCCGAACTACGTTGACTCTGATTTCTCATTCTCTGATGAGAATACGTAGGCATAAAGTGCGACGCTTTGCCGAGTCATTTTTCTTTTCTTTTTCAGCCAGCCTTGATAGGTAGATAGATTATAACCAACCCGTCCAAGTAAACAAACAAGCGAGGATCCCGTCGAGTACGACGGACGTGAGGGGTGCTAATACCTTCCCCTTGCGTAACCGACTCCCGAACCCAGACAATGGTTGCGATGACCTTGTCTTACCCTTTTTTTCGTCAGGTTTTTCCGATCGTTTCCTTTCCCGCTCTGAGGGATAAATAACGAAAGGTGGCGACTCTTCTGTTTTGCCGGCACCTTATTTTCGCGCGAGCGACAGTATGCAGTTTGTATGTTGTGGTGTGATAATGTGTATGGATGAGGGTTATTACCAACTATGTTACTATAATGCTACTGTTGAATACTTGTAGTATATGTATGGTGTGTGGTGGCCAGTATTAATGTGGTACATTAATTAATGTGAATATCATTGTACACATTGTTGTTGTTGCATGTTATTTATGAATCATGCATCATGGTGTTTGGACGATGGTCCGCTTTTAGTAAGCCTCATTCCTATGGTGGGGATTGAGTGCGAGTAGATGGTTATAGGTGGAAATCAGTGAAGTGTTACCTATGGTAATAGTGATAATTTTTTGTATGCTCTGATCCTATGGTGGGGATCGGGAGCAACTGAACTTGAGAGTTCACAATTTGGTACAACATGCATTGAGTCATGTAGTTGAGTCTCATTGCATTGCATACATGTTATATTATGATATTTGGATTGTGTGGAGTGTGAGTTGCAGAATATGTGATTATGTATATGATAATTATATGCTTACATATTATCATGCAATTTCATTATATGATTGTGATTTCTCACCCCTTATGTTTAAATGTTTCCTTTTCATGGGCATCGTACAGATAATTCGCAATAAAGGTGTGGAAGCGAGTGGAGGAGATTACTCTCCTTTATGTTTTTGTTGAGTTGGCTTCTGCTCTGATATGTAACATTAGGGGAGGGGCGAGGGAGAATGCTTATTTTGTTATTTTATGTTTGGTGGAGATTATTATATGAATCTCATATGTTTGTTATTTCCTTATAACTAAATTGTGTTATAATTATGTTTGAAAAGTTAAACCAGTTAGTTGTCTAATGTTTTTCCACGGCTAATAAAATGTTGACGTTCAGACTTGTAATATAATTCCTATTATTTTTAATTTCATATGTGTTACATATCCTATTACATGAGCTGGTTGAAATTAAACGTAGCATCCTAATTGCTTAATTATTTTGATATACTCTGGTTTTTATTTATAAATTACATCGGAGAAATTTAGGTGTTATATGTCTAATGTCTTCCTTCATAGAAAGTTTATGCTCAAAATTTGAAATAACCTCTACTTTTATTTTAAATAATCACACTTTTATAGCATGACAAGGCCATGTTCATGAATAATATTGTTTTATTTCGCTTTCACTTTGACTGATCTTTTATGGTTTAGTTATAAAATGTAGTGCGTCTATGAATTTTACCTCGGCTTTTGTTGGTTGAGTTGAAGTTGTCATAAAATATAATATTTTTAGTAGTGGAATTCTCTAAATATTGGTCCAAGATCATTCTATGCATGAACAACCATTTCAATGTTATAAATAGGATGGCCAATCGGAGTTAATTCATTAGCAATATTTCATATTAAATGCAAATAGGTTGAGATAGAAGAACTAGCTTTGGTTATGGAGATGAGGCGTTCTCGAAGTGACATAATTCTTGATTGAGATTGATTCAAAAAGGAACGAGTAAGGGCTATATCAAAAAATTGTTAGAAGTGTCAACAATAGTCTTGATAGATCGTGCTTCTGAGTCATACGAGTCAAGAAAAGGAAGATAGATGAGTTAGTCTTGTCTGATCCACAAGGACTGAGCAGGATTTACTGATGCAGTTTCACTAGTGCCAATAGTGGCAGGAGAACACTTAATTGTGCCTGTGACACAGCCTTCAAGATCACAAGCTATGACAAGAGAGTTAACCTATTTATACCACACAAGATTAATAATAGTGATTTACATAAATAATATTGACAAGTGATATTTAAATAATTATTTTTAATTATTATGGTTATAATAATATATTTAAATAATTAATTAATTTAGAATATTTAAAATAATTATTTAGTGAGAATTATATTTATTTTATTTAGTTGGAATGGGGTTTTAATTAGAAATAATAGGAGAATAAAATAAGAAAAGAAGGGGGAATAAGAGGGAACTGTCAGAATGTGAAATTGAGAAAAATGGAAGAGAAAGAGAAGAGAGAGTTAGGGAATAGAAGAAGAAGAACCTCCATTAGAGAAGCTTGGGAATCCATCATCTAATGTAAGGGTGGGACTTCCTCTAGTATTTGGGATTGTATGATAACTTGTGGGTGGGTGATTAGTTTCTTTGTAATTACATTTTTTCTCTATGTTCCGAATCATTTGTTATGTGTGATGATGCTATTATGATGCATCTTTGAATGAATTGTGAGATGGGTGAATAATTAGGATGTTGTATGTTGTTGGGAATTATAGTGTGAAACTTGAGTAAATGAATTTCCATGAAAATTTGAGGGTTCTTGGGATGTTTCCGGACTAATTTTTGTAACACAGAAATTGCAGAAAAATGTCAGTGTCTCATTGGTAATCGGTTACCGATTTTGGTGTAACCAGTTACACTTGAAACATATTTTCAAGAAAACCGATTTTTTAAGGGTGTAACCGGTTACCAGTTTTGTTGTAACCGGTTACACTATCTCATAAAAGTGTGAGCTAGGCATTTTTTGGGGGATGTAACCGGTTACTATTTTTGGTGTAACTGGTTACACTGGGAAAGTCTTACTCTCTATTTTTGGTTATGATGTAACCGGTTACTTGTTTTGGTGTAGCTGGTTACATCTACTGTGTCAAAATTAAATATTTCATAACTTGAGTTTCGAGTGTCCGATTGAGGTGTCGTTCAAAGCGTTAGAAAGATGACGCAATGTACTTTAATTTAATAAATAGTTTCAATATCTAAAAATTATTTAAATGGTGCGTAATGGTGTTGCATGGTATATGGTATATATGTTGCGGTGCGATAATGTGTACGGATGAGGGTTATTACTTGTTATGTTACTATAATGCTATTGTTGAATACTTGTAGTATATGTATGGTGTATGGTGGCTAGTGTTGATGTGGTACATTGATTAAGGTGAATATCATTGTACATATTATTGTTGTTGCATGTCATTTATGAGTCATGCATCATGGTGTTTAGACGATGATTCGCTATTGGTGAGCCTCAATCCTATAATGGGAATTGGGTGCGACTAGATGGTTTTAGGTGGGAATCAGTGAAGTGTTGCCTATGGTGATGATTTTTGGTGTGCTCTGATCCTATGGTGGGGATCGGGAGCGAGTGAACCTGAGAGTTTACAATTTGGTACAACATGCATTGAGTCATGTAGTTGAGTCTCATTGCATTGCATACATGTTATATTGTGATATTTAGATTGTGTGGAGTGTGAGTTGCAGAATGAGTGATTATGTATATGATAATTATGTGCTTACATATTATCATGCAATTTCATTATATGATTCTGATTTCTCACCCCTTATGTTTGAATGTTGCCTTTTCATGGGCATCGTACAGATAATCCGCAATAAAGGTGTGGAAGCGAGTGGAGGAGATTACTCTCCTTTATGTTTTTGTTGAGTTGACTTTTGCTCTGATATGTAACATTGGGGGAGGGGGGAGGGAGAACGCTTATTTTGTTATTTTATGTTTGGTGGAGATTATGATATGAATCTCATGTGTTTGTTATTTCCTTATAACTAAATTGTGTTATAATTATGTTTGAAAAGTTAAACCAGTTAGTTGTCTAATGTTTTTCCACTGCTAATAAAATATTGACGTTCAGACTTGTAATATAATTCCTTTTATTTTTAATTTCATATGTGTTACATATCCTATTACATGAGCTGGTTGAAGTTGAATGTAGCATCCTAATTGCTTAATTGTTTTGATTTACTATGATTTTTATTTATAAATTACGCCCGAGAAATTAGCTTGTTATGTGTCTTCCTTCATAGAACGCTTATGCTCAAAATTTGAAATAACCTCTGCTTTTACTTTAAATAATCACACTTTTATAGCATGACAAGGCCATGTTCATGAATAATATTATTTTCTTTCGCTTTCAGTTTGACTGATCTTTTATGGTTTAGTTATAAAATGTAGCGCGTCTATGAATTTTACCTCGGTTTTTATTGGTTGAGTTGAAAGAGTTGTCATAAAATATAATATTTTTAGTAGTGAAGTTCATTAAATATTGGTCCAATATCATTCTAGGCATGAACTTCCATTTCAATGTTATAAATAGGATGGTCATTCGGAGTTAATTCATTAGCAACATTTCATATTAAATGCAAATAGGTTGAGATAGAAGAACTAGGTTTGGTTATGGAGATGAGGCGTTCTCAAAGTGACATAATTCTTGATTAAGATTGACTCGAAAAGGTACGAGCAAGGCTACCGAAAAATTGTTAGAAGTGTCAACAATAGTCATGATAGATCGTGCTTCTGAGTCACAAGAGCCAAGAATAGCAAGATAGGTGATTTAGTCTTGTCTGATCCACAAGGAGTGAGCAGGATTTGCTAACGCAGTTTCACTAGTGCAAATAGTGGCAGGAGAACACTTAATTGTGCTTGTGACACAACCTTCAAGATCACGAGCTATGACAAGCGAGTTAACCTATTTATACCACACAAGATAAATAATAATGATTTATATAAATGATAGTGATAGGTGATATTGAAATAATTATTCTTAATTATTATGGTTATAGTAATATATTTAAATTATTAATTAATTTAGGCTAATTAAAATAAATATTTAGTGGGAATTATGTTTATTTTATTTAGTTGGAATATGATTTTAGTTAGAAATAATAGGAGAATAAAATAAGAAAAGAAGGGGAAATAAGGGCGAACTGTCTGAACGTGAAATTGAGAAAAATGGAAGAGAAAGAGAAGAGAGAGTTAGGGCATAGAAGAAGAAGAACCTCCATTAGAGAAGCTTGGGAATCCATCATCTAATGTAAGGGTGGGACTTCCTCTAGTATTTGGGATTGTATGATAACTTGTGGGTGGGTGATTAGTTTCTTTGTAATTACATTTTTTCTCTATGTTCTGAATCATTTGTTATGTGTGATGATGCTATTATGATGTGTGTTTGAATGAATTGTGAGATGGGTGAATAATTAGGATGTTGTATGTTGTTGGGAATTATAGTGTGAAACTTGAGTAAATGAATTTCCTTGAAAAATTGAGGGTTTTTGGGATGTTTCGAGACTAATTTTCATAACACAGAAATTGCAGAAAATTTCCAGTGTCTCAATGGTAACCGATTACAGATTTTGGTGTAACCGGTTACACTTGAGGCAGATTTTCAAGAAAACTGATATTTTAAAGGTGTAATCGGTTACCAGTTTTGGTGTAACCGGTTACACTTGCACATAAAAGTGTGAACTGGGCATTTTTGGGGGGATGTGGTCGGTTACCAGTTTTGGTGTAGCCGGTTACACTGGGAAAGTCTTACTCTCTGTTTTTGGTTATGATGTAACCAGTTACTTGTTTTGGTGTAGCCGGTTACAAATACTGTGTCAAAATTAAATACTACATAATGGTGCGTAATGGTGTTTCATGGTATGTGGTTTGTATGTTGTGGTGCGGAAATGTGTATGGATGGGGGTTATTACCTGCTATGTTACTATAATACTATTGTTGAATACTTGTAGTATATGTATGGTAAGTGGTGGACAATATTGGTGTGGTAAAGTGATTAAGGTGAATATTATGGTGCATATTGTTATTGTTGCATGTCATTTATGAATCATGCATCATGATGTTTGGACGGTGGTCCACTTTTGGTGAACCTCAATCCTATGATGGGGATTGAGTGCGAGTAGATGGTTCTAGGCAGGAATTAGTGAAGTGTTACATATGGTGATGGTGATAATTTTTTGTGTGCTATGATCCTATGGTGGGGATCGAGAGCGAGTGAAACTGAGAGTTTATAATTGGTACAACATGAATTGAGTCATGGAGTTGAGTCTCAATGCATTGCATACATGTTATATTATGATATTCAGATTGTGTGGAGTGTGAGTTGCAGAATGAGTGATTGTGTATGTGATAATTATGTGCTTACATATTATTATGCAGTTTCATTATATGATTGTGATTTCTCACCCATTATGTTTGAATGTTTCCTTTTCATGGGTATCGTACAGATAATCCGCAGTAGAGGTGTGGAAGCGAGTGAAGGAAATTACTATCATTTATGTTTTTGTTGAGTTGGCTTCTGCTCTAATATGTAACACGGGGGGAGGGGGTACGTCAAGCCAGTTGTCTAATATTTTTTCCGCTGCTAATAAAATGTTGAAGTTCAGACTTGTAATATAACTCCTATTATTTTTAAATTCATATGTGTTACATATCCTATTACATGAGCTGGTTGAAGTTGAACGTAGCATCCTAATTGCTTAATTGTTTTGATTTACTCTGATTTTTATTTATAAATTATGCCCGCAAAATTAGGGTGTTATATGTCTTCCTTCATAGACCGTTTATGCCCAAATTTGAAATAACCTCTGGTTTTATTTTAAATAATCACACCTTTATAGCATGACAAGGCCATGTTCATGAATAATTTTGTTTTCTTTCGCTTTCACTTTGACTGATCTTTTATGATTTTTATTTATAAATTACGCCAAAGAAATTAGGGTGTTATATGTCTTCCTTCAGAGAACGTCTTATTTTGATATTTTATTTGGTGAAGATAATTATGTGAATCTGTTGTGTTTATTATTTCCTTATAATTAATTGTGTTATAATTATGTTTGAAAAGTTAAACAAGCCAATTGTCTAATATTTTTCTGCTGCTAATAACATGTTGAAGTTCAGACTTGTAATATAACTCCTATTATTTTTAATTTCATATGTGTTACATATCTTATTACATGAGCTAGTTGAAGTTGAACGTAGCATCCTAATTGCTTAATTGTTTTGATTTACTCTAATTTTTATTTATAAATTATGCTCACAAAATTAGGGTGTTATATGTCTTCCTTCATAGACCGTTTATGCCCAAATTTGAAATAAGATCTGCTTTTATTTTAAATAATCACTCTTTTGTAGCATGACAAGGCCATGTTCATGAATAAAGTTGTTTTCTTTTGCTTTCACTTTGACTGATCTTTTATGATTTTTATTTATAAATTACGCCCGGGAAATTAGGGTGTTATATGTCTTCCTTCATAGAACGTCTATGGATATTACCTTGGTTAATAGATTTTGGGAATGAGCAAGGATTGCATAATCCTTAATAATTTGTTAGTATCCTAAACCACCTTTGATAGAAACCCTAGTAGAACCCTTGTTGATCAACTTTCCTACGATCTCCCTGATCATAGAAGTCTGGTAGGACTCTAGTGATCCTTCAACTATTGTCAGATAAATCCTGGTAGAACCCATGATGAAACCCTTAATACAACTTCTGATGGAATCGTTGATGATAAAACCGTAATGAAACCCACTAACAAATTCCTAATAGAACTCCTTGATTAATCCCTGATGATCAGTTTCAACCCCTTCGGGTGAAGCTTGCTTACGATTTCTATGGTCATTCGATCATCTTATGGAAATTGGGTAGGAATTTAGTGATACCCTGATCCCACTGGATGAAACCTCTTAATAAAATTCATGTAAAACCCCTTGATAAAATTTTGATAGAACCTTTTGATGAAACTTCAATTGAAATCCTTGGATGAAATCCTTGATAAAACCCTTTTGATGAAATCTCTTGATGAAACCCCTTGATAGAAATCTGGTGAAACCCCTTGATGGAAACCCTTGATGAAACTCTTGATAGAACCCCTTGACATAATCCTTTGATGAAATCCCTAATAAAATACTTGGTGAAACCTTGGTGGATCCCTTTGATAAAACCCCTCTGATAAAAATTTGATGAAATCCCTAATAAAACCCTTGATGAAACCTCTTTATGAAACCCCTTCGTGAAACCCCTGATGAAAACCTTTTTAATCAGTTTTAACCCTTCTGGATGAAACTTGCATATGATTTCCATGATCATCCGATTATTTTACGGGAATCGGGTTGGTCTATAGTGATACCCCGATCACTCTGGATGAAACCCCTTGGTAAAATTCTAGTAGAACCCCTTGATGGAATATTTCGATGACACTCTTGATAAATCCTTTTGATAAAATCCCTTGACAAAAAACTTTTGATGTAATCTCTTAATAATATTCTGGTGGAACCTGTAACATCCCAGACTGCTTTCATGATTAACGACTGACCCCACAAATCAACACAGATCTTTTCATCATGTTTTGTCCTCACTCACACATTTTTTTGAGAAACTTCCTAGAAGGTCACCCATCCCAATACTACTCCAAGTCAAACACACTTAATTGTGGAGTTCTTATGGAACGAGCTACCGAAAAGAAGATGCATCTTATTGGTATATGTAGTACCAATTAATACTTATAAGAATTCCTTCAACCATGTTTTCCCATACCTACACAACCTTAGGATCCCTCTCATTCCGATGTGAATTCGGTTTTTTCCCTAGAAGCTGCTAGAAGTGTCTCATTGTCATGCCTCATGCACCGAAAAGCACTCCCCACCCCTGAGTGTTACATGTAACCACTCTCTGTCCTCTTCGGCCTCGGGTGTTACATGCCCGCCAGCTTCCGCTTAGTTCGTCCCCGAACCACATCGTACTAGGAGGGGTATGGCTCGAATACCATTTGTAACATCCAAAACTGCTTTCAAGATTAACTACTGACCCCACAAACCAACGCGGGCCTTTTCAGCATGTTTTGTCCTCACTCACACACTTTTCAAGAAACTTCCCAGAAGGTCACCCATCTCAATACCACTCCAAGCCAAGCACACTTAACTGTGGAGTTCTTATGGAACGGGCTATCAAAAAGAAGATGCATCTTATTGGTATAGGTATTACCAATTAATCCTTATAAGCATTCCTTCAACCATGTAGCCTCATACGTGCACAACCTAGGATCCCTCTCATTCTGATGTGAATTTGATTTTTTTTCCCTAGAATGCTCGACAGAATCCCGTGTAACTTCACTATCACTCTGATAAAAATTTCTGCTAACTTCGTCAAAGGAAAAATGATGTTAATCGATATAAAATGTGCTGACTTCGTCAATCTATCCATAATTACCCTAATTGCGTCAAAACCTCTCGCCGTATTCGGCAATCCAGTCACAAAATCCATTGCAATACTATCCTATTTCCACTCCGGTATTTCCATCAGTTGCATCAAACCAGATGGTTTCTGGTGTTCCACCTTTGACTTCTGACAAGTTAAACAAGCATACACAAACCGAGCTATGTCTTTCTTCATACCCGGCCACCAAAATAATTTCTTCAGGTCTTGATACATTTTCGTAGCTCCTGGATGAATACTCAAGCTACTCCTGTGGCTTTCTTGCAAAATTACCTTTTTCAAATCAGGATTATCTGGCACACAAATTTTGTCTCTGAACTTCAACACACCAGAATCATCTACTTTAAAGTCTTCTTCCTTATCCGTTCCGCCTACGGTCATCAAGCCTACCAATTTCAAATCTAGTTTCTGACCTTCTCTTATTTCACGAAGGAACTCATTATTCACTTTCAGCATCCCCAACATTACACTTTCCGAAGTTAACTCACAAACCATACTCAAGTCTCTAAACTGCTCAATCAAATCCAATTCTCTAATCATCAACGTCGACATATGTATCGCCTTCTGACTCAAAGCATCTGCCACGATGTTAGTTTTACCGGGATGATAACTCAAGCTAAAGTCATAGTCTTTCAAAAATTCCAGCCATCTTCGCTGCCTCATATTTAATTCCTTCTGGTCAAACAGATATTTCAAACTCTTATGGTAACTGAACACTTCGAATCTTGACCCGTACAAATAATGCCTTCAAACCTTTAGTACGAAAACCACTGCAGCTAACTCTAGATCATGAGTAGGATAATTCCTTTCATGAATCCTCAATTATCGTGAAGCGTAAGCCACAACCTTGCCATCCTGCATCAAAACACCGCATAATCCCATTTTAGACGCATCGCAATATACCACAAAAGGATCATTCGAATTTGGTAACGTTAAGACTAGTGCGGTAGTCAACCTTTTCTTCAGTTCTCAGAAACTTTCTTCACAAAAAACATCTCATACAAATGGCTGGCCTTTTCTAGTCAACTGGGTCAACGGAAGAGCCAAATTAGAAAACCCTTCGATGAACTTATAGTAATAGCCTGCCAAGCCTAAGAAACTTCTAATCTCTATCACTGACTTCGGAGCCTCCCACTGAAGCACAACACTCACTTTCGATGGATCCACTGCTATGCCTCCTTCAGAAATAACATGTCCAAGAAAACTCACTTCGCTCAACCAAAACTCACACTTCAAAAGTTTTGCAAACAATTTATTATCCTTCAGTACTTGCAACGCAACCCTCAAATGATCTACATGATCTGCTTCTGACTTAGAGTAAATCAAAATGTCATCAATGAAAACTACTACAAACTGGTCCAAATAAGCATGGAAGATACGATTCATGTACTCCATGAATACACCCGGTGCATTGGACACACCAAACGGCATCACTGCATATTCATAATGTCCATACCGAGTTCTGAAAGGTGTTTTCTGGATATCATCTTCTTTCACACAGATCTGATGATAACCTAACCTCAAATCAATTTTACTGAACACACGAGCCCCCACGAGTTGATCCATTAGATCGTCGGTTCTTGGAAGCAGATACTTATTCTTGATGGTCACTTTATTCAACTGGCGATAATCGACGCACAAGCGCATACTGCCATATTTCTTCTTTTCTAACTGTTGCGGTGGAAATAGGATCACAAACTATTAATTAGTTCGAATCGCAATTCAATTCACAACCGCTCTTTGATTTATCCGAAGGAAAAGGTCAAAAGAGGGAAAACCTATTTTGCATCGTAAACACAATGCGGGGAAAGATCTAGGGTTCGGGGTTGGTTAAATTTAGGGAAGGTATTAGCACCCTAAACTTCTGTAGTACTCTGCAGGAACCTTTTGTTCAAATGCTTACTATTTGCTTTATTTATTTGCTTAAGGTATATGTACAAAAGATTAAAAGTGAGAAAGAAGACCTAAGGGGTTAATTCTAAGTTTACTCGGCAAGACATCGCATCTTGTGCCTACGTATCCTTACGGGAATGGAATCAGAGTAATCGTAGTTCCCCTCAAAAGGGAGGTTAGAGACTTCTTGACTGTGGTCAAGGTCTCAATGGGGAATAAACGTATCTTAGGGACACGCTTACGCGGAGTGTAGAAACTCCAATATCTATGTTGTAAATTGTTAAGTGAATTAGGGTTAGGTTAGGGATTCCGCGGCGGGAAACCCTAAAATGAGTGCGGCGACCCTTTTGGCATAACACTAGGATAAAAGCAATTTTGCCCACGGCGGGACACCTAGGCTAAACAGGGTTTGATCCATTAAAGGGGTAAGGCTATTGACTCGGCGGCCAAAAGGCTGGACCTAATCCTTCGGAAGGATAAAACTGTAAAAAAAATGTGAAAATATGACAAATCATTATATGGAGGAATAATTAAGGTACAAAAATAAGAAAAGTAATAAAGGCAGAGGGTATAAAGAAACAAAGAAACATTTCTGAAAACATGAAGAATATGAAAATATGTAATGACACTTAGAATGAAGTGAGGGAGGAAAATAGTGTGGGGCTGTGGCCACCACAAGCACATCTCAACCTCAAGCATGCAAATGAAATGCAGGAATAAAGAAAATAAAAGGTACACAAAATGACACGGCAAAGGAGTTCCTTACGAAAAGGTTTTAATTTTTTTAATATTTTAATTATGTAAAAAATGTTTTAATTTTTTTAATATTTTAATTATATATATAAAAAAAGGTTTTAATTTTAAAATGGAATTACTTAGTTAAAAAAAATTTAAGTTTAAATTATAAAAAAAATGTTAAGTTTAAATTATATATAAAAAAAATGTTTTTGGGAACAAAAAGGGTTTTTTTAGAAAAAAATGTTTACGGGAACAAAAAAAGGCTTTTTTGGAAAAAAATGTTTACGGGAACAAAAAAAAGGTTTTTTTTTGGGAAAGAAATGTTTTAGTTTTAATAAAAAAGGTTTTGATTTTGAAAAAGGTTTTGATAAAGAAAAATAACAATAGAATTGCAAATGCAAACAGACAATTAATGGACATGCAAACAATCCTATACGACACAATCATGGTTCATACAGATCAAAATCTACGGATCTAAACAACAATGAAGGTTAACATGGCAAGGATGCAAATAAATATGAAAAATGCAAAGGATTTAGTAATTTAACGGACCTAAACACATTAACATGGCAAAATATGCACATAAACATGAAAAGGCAAAAGGTTTAGTAATTTAACCTACGAAGCGGAGGTTTGCTTCGGTAAATGTGAAAAAGGTTTGAATAAGGGAACACTGGAGAGCTCCAATCCTTCTAACGAGTTGTGGGAACGACCGCCTTTCTTCTCTGGGGATCTCCTTTGTTTCTCCCTCTCTCTCCTCTTTTCTGAAGAAAACCTTCTGACCCCTCTTAGGTTTTTTTCATTCTCTCCTTTTTCCAACAAGGCAACACATGTATATATAGGGAACAAATTAGGGTTAACACCAAATTGTCAATAATGTCCCTAAAGCCCATTTTAAAGCCCAAACTAAATAATTAGTTAAGAAAAAATAAAATTTAAATAATTTAAAATAATTAAAATAAACTTAAAATAAAAACTAATAATCCTATTGATTCCTAAAATAAAAAATATTATAAAAGGAACAAAATTTTTCAATATTTTTTTATTTTATGATTTTTTGGATATTTTTATGAATAATTTAGAAAAAAGTGAAAAAAATAATATTTTAAAAAATGATTTAATTAAAATACGAAAATAATAATTAAATAATAATAAAAAACTATTTTTGTTATTTTTTTAATGAAAGATAGAAAAATTTAGAGTAAAAATAATAAAGAACAAAAAAAGTGACAAAGGTGAGATTTAATTTTTAAAATAGTTAGAAAAGAAAAAGAAAAAAAAAAGATTTAATTTTAAAAAAGAATTTAGAGGAAAAAAAGATTTAATTTTAAAAAGAAGTTAGAGAAAAAAAGATTTAATTTTAAAAAAAGTTAGAAAAAAAAAATTTAGTTTTAAAAAGGTTAGAAAAAAAATATTTAATTTTAAAAAAGTTAGAAAAAAAGATTTAATTTTAAAAAGTTAGAAAAAAAAGATTTAAAGTTAGAAAACAAGATTTAGCTTTAAAAATAGTTAGAAAAAAAGATTTAATTTTAAAAAAGATAGAAAAAGATTTAACTTTAAAGAGGAGTTAGAAAAAGATTTAAAAAAAGTTAGAAAAAAGATTTAATTTTAAAAAGAAGTTAGATTTTTATTTTTAAAAAAAATATTAGAATTTGATTAAAAAATGTGTTAGAAATTAATTTAAAAAAAGGTTATAAAAAATTTACTCTTGAAGAAAAGAAAAAAAAGTTAAATTTTAATTTAAATCCTAAAAGTTAGTAAGAAGAGCTTAAAATGATTTAAATAAATAAACTAAATAGAAAAAAAAAAGTTAATAAAAAACATTAGTAAAGTTATAAAAAAAATTAAATTATTATTAGTTAAAAAACAAGATTTTAAAAAAAAGGTTAATTTATTAAGTTAATCAGAATTTAAAATAAAAATAAAAAAGAAAGGGTAAAATTTGGGGTATTACAGTTGCCCCTATTTAAATAGCTACACCAGATGATTTGAGTGACGGAGACTCAAGGAATCATGGTGGAGGGATTTAAATATAGATAACCAAAAATTTTGCCCTTATATGCGGCGATATGCAATGCTATGGACAAAGCGAGAACAGATTAATGCAGATGATGCCGTGAATATGATGTGATGCGTATGCTGGAATGATGAATGCGAAAATGCTGACGAAACATGACGACATCGAGACAGACGCCACGAGAAGAAACACACTGGGGAAAATGACGCGCTGAGACACAGTACATCACTGGGGAATTCTAAAAATGATAGTCAACTGGTGCGAATGACCAATTGTCACTTTTAGAAAAGGAACGAGATCCTCGAATGGAGATGGTACCTATGAGACGGCCTCCACTGGGGAATCTAAAAATAAAACTGGATCACGTACGATTGTAAGATCGATTACAGAATGCTGGAGCATTGAGCAAGGAATAACATCCCAGCTTCTGTAAACTACCCCTCGTGACAGGATCAAACGGACTTTTCGGAACTCCGTAGCAAATATACAGGGTAAAGACCGACTGTATGCCAAAATAAATGGACTTTGATGGGAATTGCCCTGATAAGCTTCTCGAGGGAGAACTGTCACTTATCGTTGGAAGGGACTTATGTGCAAAGAATGGATAAGCACTCAAATAAAGAGGCTGCTGCTTATCTGATAAATAAATCTTCTCGCATTTAAGGTCGGCGCCTGGAATACGATTCTGATTCTTCTCTTACTGAAGGATAAATAAACTTCTTCATGCTTCAAGATTATGTTCTCCTGAACATGAAAAGGGTAAACTGAACTTCCTCATACTTCAGAATCGTGCTCTCCTGAATATGAAACTGGATGACTGAATATACTCATATTTCAGAATCGTGCTCTCCTGAATATGAAACTGGATGACTGAATTTACTCATATTTCAGAATCGTGCTCTCCTGAATATGAAACTGGATGACTGAATTTACTCATATTTCAGAATCGTGCTCTCCTGAATATGATTTGGTTGTAAATGAATTTTTCCATACTTCAGAATCGTGCTCTCCTGAATATGAAACTGGATAATCGAACTTCCTCATAACTCAGAATCGTGCTCTCCTGAATATGATTCGGCTCCTGAAATTTCTTCATTCTTCAGAATCGTGCTCTCCTGAAAAACGACCAACTGAACTTCCTCATAACTCAGAATCGTGCTCTCCTGAATATGATTCCGCTCCTTCTTTTACTAAAGGATAAATGAACTTCATAACTCAGAATCGTGCTCTCCTGAATATGATTTTGCTCAAACCTTCTCGTAACTCAAGATCGTGCTCTCCTGAATACGAATTGGTTCGTACCTCAAGACGGCAGATAAATGGAAGCCCAACTGCTCCATGGAGATGGCCATTTGCTGCGAGTCGTAACGAGGATATGATCGACTTCTTAGGTGAGAAATGTCGTATGTTGATGCTGTAAAATGTAAAGTGTAAAAGGTTGTAACATGTAGGATTGTAAAGTGTTGTACTGATATATTTTCCAGGCGCGAACTGGCGTGTATCTGTAAAGGATTGTAGTTGATTTTCTTGAAAGATAGTGCAAAATAAATGCACGTCCGGGTACAGTGATAAACTTCTCAAGCGAGATAGTCGCGTATCTGCCAATGTATGGTGAAAATTTTAGATGGTGCAAAATAAATGCACGTCCGGTTGGGATTGACGACCGACAAGACTGAGATTCAATCTAGGATCGAGCTAGAAAGAAGACTGGAAATCAAAACTCCATCGAGGGAATGATCTCGAAGGGTAAATATCTAATCCTGGCGAGGAAAGATAGCTGAAGTAACCGTCATCCACGAGGATCGAGCTCTGTGGGGAAACTGGAAACAAGTAAGCATTTTATGCTTAGGGCTGACAATCTATTTGGAGAGAATGGACAAACCCCAATTACTCGGTGGTAACGACCAATGATGGAGAAACACAATGAACCTGTGAATGCTAATGCACATGTTAATGCATATGTTAATGTGAATGTACGTTGATGTATGTGAATATGCAGGATGTTATGAAATGAGTATGTAATGAGTATGTAATGAATATGTAATGAAATAAGCATGTGATGCTTATGCCCTTGCGTACGTTGACGAAACAGACTAGAGATGGGACGAGAGATGAAATAAACATCTCGACGGAGATACCCTGCGTTCTCTGCAACCAATACGTCAATCATGGGTAAGAAGGATCAATGGTAGAACCAAGTCTGGTTTTAAAGTTCTGAATTCTCTGGGGAGAAGGTAATCTGCTTGGGTGCATAGTACCACGTCTTCGCATGGGGAGAAGAAAACCTGAGGGACACTTTCGAGTTACCCAAGAAAAAATTGTCAGCTTATAGTCTCTCTGGGGACTGTGATGAGGCAATAGTTTAGGAGTCTGTTGCAACACTGAGGCTTACTGGGGTATGAAGGCCGCTGTGAGTAAAATCCATCGGGTGCATGAAAAAATTGTGAAATCCCATGGTTTTGATCTTGCAGGACCTTATAGTAGCCGCCATTTGTTTCCTTTAAAAACATGGTGCCCCAGGATACTTGCGTTGCGAGGTAGGGTCATCTCAAGAGGATTTTATAGAGAACACCGAGTCCGGTTGCCCCATTGTTCTCAAACTCTTTGAGAGATTCGTCAGGTCTCGACGTAACTGGCACAAATTAATCGTGTTACGACGAAATCTTTGGGAAATAGCTCTTTAAGAATGTCAGACTCGCGTTGGTAAGCGAACTGGGAAACTGCCTGCCCCTGTTTAGCAGGATCATCAAGTTCCATGGGTTATGTTCATATGTAAATCTCTAAGATATCAAGCAAAGTTGTCATGCCTGAAATGCCTATCCTGAGCTTGTCAATGTACACATATATTTGTCTTGAATTTTTGTTTTGAAAAAAAGATATCGCAACAACTTGTGACCGAAATCACTAGTCAGGATATAAGTTTTAATTATAATGCCATCATGAATTTTTTTCTGAGCATAGCTCGTAGGAGTCAGGAAACGTGATCTTGTCAAGTATGCTTTCAACCGAAGTCCTACTTCAATTAGGTCTTTTAAAGGTTGTATCGTGGCTCAGTTCACGGTTTAAGAAACAAAAGGATAAAGGCTCAAAGTTATATTTGTACCCACCCATTCTTCGTGATGTTCTCCAATCCTAATTCAGTTAACCGGATACGAACGCTCATATCTCAAGCGGATTTGCTATGGTCGAGAACTTATCAAGGCTTTGGACATGGCAGTCGCTCACCTATTACACGATCTTGTTCTTTACTAGGGACTATTTATTGTACCCTCTTGTTTTGCTTTTATTCCCTAACTTTTGCCTGGACAACGTCTTTTGATCTGACTTTGGAGTCCAACGGGATGCCCCAGTTTTGCCTAAGTCTCCTTCATAGGTTTTTGACTTAGCGGGCTCTTATTTTTTGAATATTCTTTTATGCACAAGTCGTGTAAATCTTTTGAAAGGCTCGTGACTGCCCCACTCCTTAGGTAACCGAAGGATAGTCATTGTATTGGACTTCTTAAGATGCTAAGGATAAATTCTCGAAGGTTTGCTCTTCCTTTTTAAGAGTCTAAGCGCTCGATCGGTTTAACTGAAACCTACCCTGCACCAGGTTAGGATGAAGGTTCTTTAAAAGAAAGAAAAACTCCTACTTCAAGGCTCAAAGGGTTGACTAGGGGTTAACATCCTTATATCTCCAGTGTTTGGGATTTGAAACAATGCCTTACATCATCAGCGGGTTTCAATCGAAAGCATACGACAAGAAATCTGACGTTTTAGGTTCGTCATCCTCCTCCCAATTCTCCATCTGAACAAGAGATCGGGTAAAGTTGGCATTATAATTTATGAAAAATATATTTTGAATGAGTGAAACGAATGGATTTATTCAAGACAAACATATGCGTTGCATTAATTAATCAAAGATAAACAAGTTCGTGCATGCTAAATATGATTAATCGAAGAGAAATACATATAAATAAACAAATGAACTGTCGGAAAAATCCTTCTAAATGTTTATGAAATCTTGCATTCAAGAGTAACAGTTTCCTTTGGCGGAGCCTCAATGGAAAGGACGTCTGGTTCATGATCACTGTGAGTCGTCATGGCTTACCCCAGTTATGCTGGTCACATCTTCAACAGTTTTCAGTCGTTGCTTCAAAATAAATTTCCCAGATCCTTTGTTGATCCCGGTCATATCACCTTGAGGGTTACTGAAATGAAGCGGGCTAGGCCTTTGAATAATGACTGGATTCGGCTGATAGGCGTAGCATGCTTTGCAGAATTTGCACTTGACGAGTGAGGAACCCCGAAAGGAGTCTCGATCTTCAGCTGAGCATCGCCAAAAGACAACTTCTTCGTTTCTAGCAAATTTCTGACAACTTTCTTAAGAGCATAGCAATTCTCTAGATCATGGCCGGGCGCACCCTCATGAAATAAACAATGAGCGGTAGCGTTGTAACTTGCAGGTAATGGATTAGGTGGAGGATTAGGAGGCGGACCCAAAGCCCGAGTAGTGATGAGACCTTGCTTGACCAAAGAGGGACACAACTCGGTAAAAGTCATCGGGATCGGCGGACAAGGTTTATACGTTCTTCTGTTTGGCATATTCTGGCGAGGAGCCGGAATCTTTGGCTGTTGAGGAGCAGGAGTATTGGGTGCCTGTAGGTAGTTGACAGGAGGCGGCTAAACAGGAGGTTGTTGCATAGGTTGATACATGGGAACCTGTTGATTGAAAGAAGGTGTAATAGCTGCCACATAGGGTTGTTGAGCATATTGGACCGGGTACCCTTGAGGTTGAGCATAACCTTGCAGATGCCGATAAAAGCGTTCCCTTGGTTTACCAGAGGATATAACATTAGTCTCACTCTCCTTCTTTTTCTGGGAGCTATAAGGAGGTTTCTTCGGCTGATCCTTAGAAGCGCCATGATTATTTGTCATTTTACCACTCTTCATACCCAATTCAATCTTGACACCCACAGCAACGATGTCGGAGAAATTTGAAGTCACACTACCCACCATTCTCTCGTAAAATTCTGGACGGACTGTGTCGACAAACCAATCAGCTAACTCTTTCTCGGTCAAAGGAGGTTCTACCTGCGAAGCAGTTTCTCTCCACCTTTGAGCATACTCTTTGAATGACTCAGAATTCTTTTGTGACATACTCAGCAACTGTCTTCTGTCAGGAGCCAGATCCATATTGTACTTGTAGTGTTTGATGAAAGCGTCAGATAAATCCTGGAAACTCTTAACGCGAGACTGGTCCAGAGTTAAATACCACTTGGAGGAAGCACCCTTCAAACTGTCTTGGAAGCAATGAATCATCAGTTTATCATTCTCAACATGGGCAACCATTTTGCGATAATACATGATCAAATGGCTCGTAGGACAGGTGGCACCTTCATAGCGATCGAAGCCCGGAGTTTTGAACTTCGGGGGAATAACCAAACCTGAAACCAAACAAACATCCCTTGCAGCAGTCCCAAAAATTTGATCACCCTCTACCTTTTTCAATCTCTGGACGATAGTGTTTACTTCCTCACGAAGCTTATCATGTTTCTCATAACCCTCAACATTCTCATCAAGATTATCAAAAACTGTCTCATTGAAGTACGGTTGCGCACGAGTGTGTACAACAGGTGGTGCAAAGATAGGAGCCCCCCTAGAAACTTCAGAAAACAAGGGCACGGCTTGCTGAACAGGTTGATTAATCGGAACAGTGGCTTGAGGAGGCACAAAACCGGGAGCAAGACCATAAGGTGGGTCCCTTGCTACGGTCACACTTGGTGGAGGGTCCACAGTAACGCCGGTAATCTCAGAAACAACAGTGGGCTGGGTATCCATCTTAGCATTCATGACATGTAACAATTCCATCATACGCCCCATACCCCCTCGAAGGTCTTCAAGTTCATTGCTAAGGCGATCAATCTCTTTTGCCTGATCCTCCATTCTTTTCCGAGTTTGAGCTCTGGTGTTGTATTGGTGCCGAGAACTCAGGGTGACAAAACTGGAAGGTGAGAGAACCGAGTGTGAGAAATCGGGAGACACATGCAATGCAAGAAAGTAAATGATGCTAAAATGTGGATGAAGATTTCATGGGATTCAATCATTGACGAATGTCGTGGGGTACCAAGGAAATCTTTTTCTTGTTTTTTCATTTTATATTTTTTATTTATGGTATCCCGCAATATCCATAAATGATGTTTGAACTCCATGAAATACAATGCGACGAGATGCTTTATGGATGCAATGCATGAAAACACACAAAGTCCTAGGTTAAAGGCTTGCATGAGGTTCAAAGGCAAATACCCTCCCCTGAAGTTAGATGGTTCATCCTGTCCTACAAAAGTAACCGGGTTCTAAGGGATCTCAATATCATTGATCCTTCACAAGGGTGGTTGTTCAGAAGGCAACTTACTTGCCAACCAAAACCCTCCAAGTTTAAGATCTCAATGAGCGTAGTATCGAGTGTCAACCAACTTTAGTCTGCACCAAAGCCGGTTACCTCACTACTTTCTAAAGGCCAAGATGAGTTAACTAGGGTTCTAAAAGTCAGTTAGTGCGTTGACAACATATGGCAGCCTCAATATTATCCTCAACTTGACTTAAGGAATATAAGCACCAACCAAGAAGTCGCACTAACCATGGCCACCAGATCAACCGTATCGATATACGTCGTACAGTTTCCTTGGTCTATTGCCATTTACCTAAGGTACACTAGATCCGGGTTAGGACCTATCTCACAGCACAAGGAACAGTCCCACAATCAAAGCACAAATATATACATGCAAATGAATAATAACACTGACAGTAATAAATATGAACAAGTTAGGGATAACCCTCAAAAGTTAGGAGACAGTCCCCAGTGAAGTCGCCATTTTCTGTTGCGGTGGAAATAGGATCACAAACTATTAATTAGTTCGAATCGCAATTCAATTCACAACCGCTCTTTGATTTATCCGAAGGAAAAGGTCAAAAGAGGGAAAACCTATTTTGCATCGTAAACACAATGCGGGGAAAGATCTAGGGTTCGGGGGTTGGTTAAATTTAGGGAAGGTATTAGCACCCTAAACTTCTGTAGTACTCTGCAGGAACCTTTTGTTCAAATGCTTACTATTTGCTTTATTTATTTGCTTAAGGTATATGTACAAAAGATTAAAAGTGAGAAAGAAGACCTAAGGGGTTAATTCTAAGTTTACTCGGCAAGACATCGCATCTTGTGCCTACGTATCCTTACGGGAATGGAATCAGAGTAATCGTAGTTCCCCTCAAAAGGGAGGTTAGAGACTTCTTGACTGTGGTCAAGGTCTCAATGGGGAATAAACGTATCTTAGGGACACGCTTACGCGGAGTGTAGAAACTCCAATATCTATGTTGTAAATTGTTAAGTGAATTAGGGTTAGGTTAGGGATTCCGCGGCGGGAAACCCTAAAATGAGTGCGGCGACCCTTTTGGCATAACACTAGGATAAAAGCAATTTTGCCCACGGCGGGACACCTAGGCTAAACAGGGTTTGATCCATTAAAGAGGTAAGGCTATTGACTCGGCGGCCAAAAGGCTGGACCTAATCCTTCGGAAGGATAAAACTGTAAAAAAAAATGTGAAAATATGACAAATCATTATATGGAGGAATAATTAAGGTACAAAAATAAGAAAAGTAATAAAGGCAGAGGGTATAAAGAAACAAAGAAACATTTCTGAAAACATGAAGAATATGAAAATATGTAATGACACTTAGAATGAAGTGAGGGAGGAAAATAGTGTGGGGCTGTGGCCACCACAAGCACATCTCAACCTCAAGCATGCAAATGAAATGCAGGAATAAAGAAAATAAAAGGTACACAAAATGACACGGCAAAGGAGTTCCTTACGAAAAGGTTTTAATTTTTTTAATATTTTAATTATGTAAAAAATGTTTTAATTTTTTTAATATTTTAATTATATATATAAAAAAAGGTTTTAATTTTAAAATGGAATTACTTAGTTAAAAAAATTTAAGTTTAAATTATAAAAAAAATGTTAAGTTTAAATTATATATAAAAAAAATGTTTTTGGGAACAAAAAGGGTTTTTTTAGAAAAAAATGTTTACGGGAACAAAAAAAGGCTTTTTTGGAAAAAAATGTTTACGGGAACAAAAAAAAGGTTTTTTTTTGGGAAAGAAATGTTTTAGTTTTAATAAAAAAGGTTTTGATTTTGAAAAAGGTTTTGATAAAGAAAAATAACAATAGAATTGCAAATGCAAACAGACAATTAATGGACATGCAAACAATCCTATACGACACAATCATGGTTCATACAGATCAAAATCTACGGATCTAAACAACAATGAAGGTTAACATGGCAAGGATGTAAATAAATATGAAAAATGCAAAGGATTTAGTAATTTAACGGACCTAAACACATTAACATGGCAAAATATGCACATAAACATGAAAAGGCAAAAGGTTTAGTAATTTAACCTACGAAGCGGAGGTTTGCTTCGGTAAATGTGAAAAAGGTTTGAATAAGGGAACACTGGAGAGCTCCAATCCTTCTAACGAGTTGTGGGAACGACCGCCTTTCTTCTCTGGGGATCTCCTTTGTTTCTCCCTCTCTCTCCTCTTTTCTGAAGAAAACCTTCTGACCCCTCTTAGGTTTTTTTCATTCTCTCCTTTTTCCAACAAGGCAACACATGTATATATAGGGAACAAATTAGGGTTAACACCAAATTGTCAATAATGTCCCTAAAGCCCATTTTAAAGCCCAAACTAAATAATTAGTTAAGAAAAAATAAAATTTAAATAATTTAAAATAATTAAAATAAACTTAAAATAAAAACTAATAATCCTATTGATTCCTAAAATAAAAAATATTATAAAAGGAACAAAATTTTTCAATATTTTTTTATTTTATGATTTTTTGGATATTTTTATGAATAATTTAGAAAAAAGTGAAAAAAATAATATTTTAAAAAATGATTTAATTAAAATACGAAAATAATAATTAAATAATAATAAAAAACTATTTTTGTTATTTTTTTAATGAAAGATAGAAAAATTTAGAGTAAAAATAATAAAGAACAAAAAAAGTGACAAAGGTGAGATTTAATTTTTAAAATAGTTAGAAAAGAAAAAGAAAAAAAAAAGATTTAATTTTAAAAAAGAATTTAGAGGAAAAAAAGATTTAATTTTAAAAAGAAGTTAGAGAAAAAAAGATTTAATTTTAAAAAAAGTTAGAAAAAAAAAATTAGTTTTAAAAAGGTTAGAAAAAAAATATTTAATTTTAAAAAAGTTAGAAAAAAAGATTTAATTTTAAAAAGTTAGAAAAAAAAGATTTAAAGTTAGAAAACAAGATTTAGCTTTAAAAATAGTTAGAAAAAAAGATTTAATTTTAAAAAAGATAGAAAAAGATTTAACTTTAAAGAGGAGTTAGAAAAAGATTTAAAAAAAGTTAGAAAAAAGATTTAATTTTAAAAAGAAGTTAGATTTTTATTTTTAAAAAAAATATTAGAATTTGATTAAAAAATGTGTTAGAAATTAATTTAAAAAAAGGTTATAAAAAATTTACTCTTGAAGAAAAGAAAAAAAAGTTAAATTTTAATTTAAATCCTAAAAGTTAGTAAGAAGAGCTTAAAATGATTTAAATAAATAAACTAAATAGAAAAAAAAAAGTTAATAAAAAACATTAGTAAAGTTATAAAAAAAATTAAATTATTATTAGTTAAAAAACAAGATTTTAAAAAAAAGGTTAATTTATTAAGTTAATCAGAATTTAAAATAAAAATAAAAAAGAAAGGGTAAAATTTGGGGTATTACACTAACAACACTGGCGCTCCCCATGGCGACACACTGGGTCTGATAACCTTTTTGTCCAATAATTCTCCCAACTGAGATTTTAACTCTGCCAATTCTGACGCTGACATTCTGTATGGTGCCATAGATATAGGTATGGTACCAGGGACAAGATCAATTGCAACCTCTACTTCCCTCTCTGGAGGTAACTCTGCAACATCCTTTGGGAACACTTCAGGAAATTCTCTCACAACAGGTAATTTCTTAATCGGCGACTTACCCTCCATAGATAACGAAGCGAACACTGCAAATACTTTAGCTTCGTCTTCTACCAAGATTCTCAACTCCTTAGTAGATATAAGACTAGCCATTTCTTCTTCTTTAGGAGTCGGGACAGCCTATTCCTATAACAATCAATATAAACATAGTTGCTCTCGAGCCAATTCATCCCTAAAATAACATCCAGCTTGTTGAATGGTATACAAATCAAGTCCACTCCAAAATCTTTACCAAAGATCGACACAGGGAAATTCGAACACACTAAAGATGTAGTGATTGATCCAATAAATGGAGTATCAATCACCATCCCTCTATTCAAAGTAGACGGCACAAGCCTCAACCTCTTCACACAATCCACAGAAATAAACGAGTGAGTTGCACCCGTATCAATAATAGAAATCAGAGGAGTGTTATGAATGTAACACGTACCTCTGACCAAACGATCCTCACTGGTAGGATGATCTCCCACCAGTGCAAACACCTTCCCACTTGTCTGAGACTTCTTCGGTTTCTGACAGTGGGTGCTGATATGCCCCTGCTCACCACAGTTGTAACAGGTTGGTATGTTGGTTCTCCAATCGGTGACCACATGACCTGGCTTTCCATACTTAAAACACTTCTTCACCTCATTCTGACATTCATTCGCACGGTGACCTACGCCACCACATCTAAAACACTTGAGAGGATTGGAAGGATTTCCTCCCCCACTTGGTTTCTTCCCAGCAACATCTTTCTGCTTTCCTTTATCAGCCGGAGCACGGTAAGGTGTATTCCCATGCCTCTGTTTTCCTCTTCTGCCACTTAGATTCTTATAGTGAGAGATTCTAGCTCTGTTGTCTTCATCATAGATTATACACCTGTTCACCATAAGTACCTGATCTTCTGATAACCGACACCCAGTTTGATCTCGGGACGCAGCTCATTCTCAAACTTGATGCACTTTGAACTAATAGATGCATCAGTATTATAATGAGGATAATACTTTACCAGTTCATCGAACTTAACTGCATACATCGAACTTAACCGCATACTCTACCACTGTCATGTTCCCCTGTTTCAACTCAATGAATTCAATCTCTTTATTTCTGCGAACATCTTCCGGAAAATACCGTTCCAGAAAACTCTGCCCTGAATACTGTCCAATTAATGGGACCCTCATCAGCTTCCAATCTCTGGCGAGTGTTGTCCCACCAATCCTCAGCCTCACTTTCCAGCATATGGGTACCAAAATGTACCTTCTGATCCTCTGAGCATCCCATGACTCTGAAGATCTTCTCAATATCCTTCAGCCATTTTTGTGCTACATTTGGATTATGTCCGCCTTCGAACTTAGGTGGCTTGTTATTCTGGAACTTCTCCAAATTATGGAACTCTCAGTTTCCAGCACTCCGATTGATACTCTGACCAATGTTCTCCACTGCCTGTGTAACAGCTTATAAAGCAGCAGCCATCGCAACATCATTCCTACCATCCATACTGTTCAATATCCATGAAAACACAGGTTAGAAGAAACACACGACTATAAACATCCTATAGTCAGACTCTACTACAACACTAGCCGGACCGACCGACTTGCTCTAATACCAATTGTAACACCCTACTCTACCCCGTACGTGTATTATAGGAATATTAAAGAAAATACATCAGAGTTTTCAAAACACGTAGGATGTCACATAGACATTTTTCTCATTCAATGAAGTATCAAGTCACTTCATGCTTTCCACAATATTTCAACAAGGTCATTCAATAAAACAGCGAAATAAAATAAATGTTTAAACATAATCCCCACAACCGATGGTCATTCGTAGGTATTTTTTTTTAATTTCTAAATAATCTCTCGAAATACCAACCACAACAATAATCGTAAAGATCAATACAAACTAAATATTAACTTTCAAATCCACGTCTAGAGTTTTTTTGTTAATAGATGAATAAATTAGGTCAAGACTTGGAAAATCTATGTCTAGAATAAACCAAATCATAAATAACACATTAAAAACAAATGTCTTCAATATATATTGATCACCAACCTTGTTCACATACAAAAGATCAAAAGAAATATATAATATTAAGGTAAACTACCTCTAATCTTGACACAAAGAAACTTAGCTACCAATAGGTAGGTCGATGCATGCATGTTGATCAATTAATTAATTGCTCTCGAGTCTTTACACGTCGACCCATAGGTTGACTCATACTGGAAGAATAAAAATCAACTGTTTTGAAGTAACCTTGCGTCGACGCATGGCCCTGTTCTAGTTGACGCATCGCTTGATTTTTTTTGTGTAGTTTTACATTTGGGTGTGCTCAAGTCGTCCCACCTAATGCTTAGGTCGACCTCTCACTGATGTAAATTGATTTTTCTGATTTGGTGTGTTTCAAAATGCTGTTATGTTAGTTATTGGGTCTTGGCATCATATATATTCATTTGTCTCATCATTATACATAAGACAGAAGAAAAGTGAAAGATGTACACTGATTTTGCTCATCATCTTCATTCTCACACTTGCATTCTTCAATAGTTACACAACAATTTTTGTTAATCTTGTGCATTGTCGAGGTGATAATGTCCAAATGTAGGATTTGTGTATCTATTTTGGGTTTAGAATTTAGTGGGTTTTTCTTGAGTAAAACCTTGGGGTTTTGTCCTCTAAGATCTTTAGGATTTGGAGATTTTTGCATAGATATTTTCTGCACAGATTTAATCAAGTGAAAGGTTTGAAAAATGGTGGGTTCAAACAAGTAGCAGTAACTGGATGATTGTGATGAAAGATTTGGGGTCGAATGTCTTGCGATCGAAATCAGTCGAGTGAAAAGTTTGAACGATGATTTCATTCAAACAAGTAGCGGTAACCAGAGCTTTGTTCGAAGTGTTTGATGCACTTGATTCGACTTGAATTAAGGGGAGAGAAAGGAATAGTATCAACTTCAACAATTAGGCTTGAGTGTGTGGTGACTATTGCTTCTCCTGTATAAACTTTGCAACTTGATAATAAATATCTCAATTCTAGTTTTAGAACAGGGGGCAGACGTACCCGAAGCGAGGATGAAGGGGAACTGCCTAAACAAATTCGATGTTGTTCTATCTTACTCCATCTCTTTATTTTACATTGATTACATTTATTTGATACCAATTGTTCGATAAATTTCCACTGTTGTGTAATGCTAAAATTCTGTTTTAAAAATTCATTACAATCACTTGAATTGTAATAGTGAAAAAATTATGCACTAATATTTCATTGGAAATTCAACTTGGGGTGTTTTGCACACCAAGTGTTTGATGCATTGATCGCACACAAATTGTTTGTGAATTTGTCAAGTTGATTGTTACTTTTGATAATTCATTGGAAACCGGTTGATACAAAGTGATCATTGTTTATATTTATTAATTGGCAAAGTACCGATTTATTTTCTTATTGATTTATGTTCATTAGGCTACGCATATCCGATCTTACCAATAACAGTTTGTTTAGACGATTAAAATCCTCGGCCGCTTCCGCATGTTTTTGTAATAATTTTAAAGCGCTGACTCTTGTTAAAAATTAGTGATCTATTCAACCCCCCTTCTAGATCATTGCCATCGTCTAACAGCTCCCAGTTTTAGAAAAATAGCAGTTTGAGCCGACCATCTACATCCCACTTACCCTGCTTTTCCTCCACACGAATTCAGTACGTGAGGAGTCCACCTTCAGGTCATGGAGCACTATAAATAGAGGGTTTTAGGAGGACTTTAGGTATGCAAGTTTGTATGCAAAAGCAATATTCTTAGTTTTAAGCAGAAATTACATTGAAAAGTGATAAACTTATCACATTTGGGATCTATTGCACCATAGATTTTAAGTATTTATTTGTATGTTTGGGTCAAAGTAATCTTGTCGGCATTAGAAATGTTTTCATTCCGTTTGTTTGTACATGAAGATTGTTTCAGAGTTAATTCCAGTTTTTATTTTCCAGGTTCTTTATATTATTACTTTCAGTTGTTTCTACCTGTTTGCATTAATTTAATTAAATTTAATTGTTATGTTGCTGTTAATTTCAAACATCAACAATTGCATGATTATGTTTAATACCATGTCCGGCTAAATCCATTGAGTCCGATGTGTGAGGACTGTCATTCAGACGGGACTCGGTAATGAATTGGCGTAACCTTTTTATAATATTTTTTAGTTTTGGTTTTTAATTTTAATTCTAAAAGGTTTTATACGACACTGAAAACATTAAGGTTTCAACTCAATAGCGCGACAGCCTGAGGCTCAAAACAGATAGTAAAAATTGGACATTAATCCTAAACACAGCGACAACGCTTTAGGATTAATTAGAACTTATTGGTTTTTAAAAAGTATTTCTTGGTTCAAATGGGTGAGTGACAACAAAACATTTATGGTCAAGGAGTATAACATAAGTCAACAACACGACAGTGTGAGATAAAGGTTTTTTAACTAATATTTTCTACTGAAAAGTAATTTAACACATAGCATACGCCAATAAAATATTGAGTCCCTGAGGTACACTGGAACCCACATTCCGGTATCTCCTTTCTGATAAATTTCCTAAGTTTTAGTTGTAGGCTTAGTTTCCCCCTAATCAAGCTTTTATTAGCCTTAGATTTACATAACAGCAGTAGATAACGATAGCTTTGATTGTTGGTCCTTGTGGGTTCAATATCTATTAAAACAACAAAAGATTTCGTACAGTTGCAAAATAGCCCCCATCAACTATGTGCAGATGTTACTTACTAGAGAAGGCCAATAAATATACCTCCTTGGAAAATTGTACTGGTATAGCTGGGGATTGAGAATTCAATTGTCATTCATATAAGAACTGATAACTCATTATTGGAAAAAAATTGATTTAAAATTCAAAAGAACGAAAATGAATAACATCGGTATAAAACCAAAGTGAAAGATAAGCGGTGTAAGAACTAGTGTGACTCGATGATAATGGTGTAACAACCAGTGTGACTGGATGACAATGGTGTAAGAACCGAAGTCACTGGATGAAAATGGTGTAAGAATCAAAGTGAACAATGGCAACAGTGTAAGAACCAGAGCGAGCAGTGGTGGAAGAACCAGAAATAGGATATTATCATGGAGAATAAGTTCCAAGGACATTTTCTAGGGGATTATCCTTTAGACCAACTTATTGGAATGTATAGAGAGAAAAGAGCCAGGGAGAAGCTTGGATGGTTATTTATTACCGACCTAGTTAGGGATTGATTAAGACTCTTATGATGAGTCATGATTCTTAGCCTATGTTATGTATATATGTTATGTATATATGTTATATATGCATGTCATGCTATGTTATGTATGCATGTATAGAATTTGTATGGCGTAATGCTTCACATTCATGGATATGTTGCGCATGATATGATGTATGAATGTGATGTCTGATGCATGCAATGTATTAATCTTGGGTTGCGCCGGTGAAGATTGGGTTATTTCTAGGTATTGAGTGTCAAGCAAGGTTGGGGCTTTTATGAGATGCCAATCAAAGTTGGGCTTTAGGGGTGAATGCCAAATGAGGTTGGCATATTTGGATGTAGGTGCCAAATAAGGTTGGCCTTTTGTGAGGTGCCAAGTAGGATTAGGCTTTTGTGTGGTGCCAAGTAAGATTGGTATTTTGTACATGTTAGATTCATGCTATGGGAATGTGCTAGATGAATAGGATGATATGTATGATTGGATGCTAGAGTGTAGCGACATGATTAATGCATGACAATGATTTGAGTGTTTCCATAAGTGCCCATGTAGTGGGTAGGGGACTGTTAGGGCTTAGAAAGGTTGCTTTTACTAAAAGGCTATTTGTCAAAAGGTGGTAGGGTATTACATCAACATGACTTCCCGATACTCGTTTCTAACTTGATGATTGTTGATGTACGACAAAGCTTGTATGTGCATCTTGAAAGTATTGAGAGGGATTTTCTTTTGCGGTATCCTATAGTCACCCTAGTCTGTTGGGTATTTGAAGAGATTTTCCTTAATATGAGTTTTGAAGTAGTTTGTCTATACCATGCACTTGAGGTGGCCTGCCATTGTATTATCCTTGGAGAGATTTTTCTTCGACTAATCAACCCTTAGAATGATATGCCCTAGATGAACTATTTTTTGAAGTTGTTTCTTTTGATCAAGCCTTGTAGTGGTCTGCCTTATATTGATTGTGCTTCAGAGGGTATTGCCCTTGATTGATTGATTTTCAAAGGGTATTTCCTTTCATTAATTGAGTTTTGAATGGTATCGCCCTTGATTAATTGAGTTTCGAAGGGTATTGCTCTTGATTAATTGAGTTTCAAAGGATATGTCTGAAAAGGAACTTGGATCCCACCATGCTCAGATATGATCTTGATATGGACTGCCCCAGTCTTTGAATCTTTGAAAAGTATGCCCCTGATCATTGAGGTTTGGAGGATTTGCATGATAAGGAACTTGGGTCCCATAAATGTTGCGATATGACCTTCATATGAACTACCCCAGTGTTTTGAAATTTTGAAAAGTATGCCCTGATTAAACTGACTTATGAAGTGATTGTCCTCGCTAGGCCCTTGAGTTAGTATGCCCCAGTATGAGAGTCTTGAAAGAGTTTTCCCCTGATCATGGAGGTAATTTGACATCTGTGTGTCAAATCTTGAAATGTTTTGCCCCTAATCAGTAGGATCTTTAGATGATCAGCCCGTGATTATAAGGATTTACCCCCTAATTGGAAGGATCATTAGGTGACTTGCCCATAGCCAGAAATGTCCCAAAGTGGTATGCCCCTTATTATACCATTGTTGATATTTCCTCGGTGCTAAGTATTGATTTGCGAGTAAAATGTTCCTTTTAAAAAGTAATTCTAATACAATGCATGTGCAAGTTTTTGAAATCGATAATTGTTATGTAAGAAGAATATGGTATATACAGATGATACTTGGACATGAGGTTGGCACAAATGAAGATTTTAAGACGTGGTTAATGATGATTTAACAAACATTCAGAGTCAGTTTAACAATAAATTCGCTGAGTATGCTTTTAAAGTGAACCTAGCTTAAATTAGGACTTTTAAAGGTTATAACGTGGTCTGGTTCACAGTTTATGAAACAAAAGGAATATAACACTCAATTTTGATTAATATCCACCCCTTATCCTTGATGATCTCCATTCCTAAATCCAATTAATTCAACAAATACATTTATTCTGCAAGAGAATTTTGATAGATAATGATGGAGGTAGAGCGGTTCAAGCACCAATGGGATCATTAAGGTGGTAGTCACCTAATTTTGTTTAAAAGTTTGGTTCCGTTTTTTTTCTTTTTTTTTTTCTTTTAATCCCTATTTTTGCATGGAAACATTCTTTTGAATTTGTGATCCATCGGGATGCCCTAACTTTTGCATAAGTCAACTCCTTTTTAGTTTTTTTTTTTACTTAGGGGGCTCTTTTTTTTTTAAACAACTTCTTGTGATACTTGCTTTTGATTCTGAAAGTTGTGACAATCATATTAGCTATTGTGAGCTTTATTCTTTCACTGCTCCTTCGATGTTATATGATGTGTGCAAGGAAGAAGATGTGCACAAGGAAGAAGATGTGCTTGAACCTCTTATCCGTATGATTAGATGGAATAATTATCTTGAGATCAGAATGCATCATTGACTTAGTTGAAGAACTACCCTGCCCCTGGTTACGATTAAGGTTTTTTTTAAAATAAATAACAAGAACACCGACTTCAGGCTCGAGGGGGTTGACTACAGATTATCTCCTTATTTCTCTAGTGTTTAGCGAGTGAAACAATATCTTACATTGTCAGCAAGGTCTTATTATTAAAAGCATTGTTAGCAAATTTAGTTATTTATTACATCATTTTCCTCCAAAGCTTGTAAATGATGAAGAGCTAAATGGAAAAGCTTTGATTGATTTTTATTTTTATTTTTATTTTCATGATGGCATATGAAAGAGAGAATAGACAAATGGATTGATCCGAAAAATATGCATGCTCGTTTTATTAAAATTATTTTTTAAAGAGTACAACTTTTAATACAAACAACACTTAGCAAAAAAGAAATTACAATTGGAAATGATAAAGTCTATTAATCCCAAGGATGAGCTTCATTGTTGATCCACTGTATTTAGGGGATGCTTTTTGATGTTCTTCCACTTATAAAGATGAGGGGTGATTGTTTACCAATGGGACTCCTTTTTCGAAACTCAATGGCTTGTCGTCGATTAGGTCTTGGACTTGGTATTCACACCGGGAATTCTCAATATAAATGGGAGGATATGGACGAGGATAAGGGTCAAGGGATTGTAGCTTTACTACGACACTTCTAAGTAAGTCTTGAGACATTGGTGTAGGATTCAGTTTCCTTCAAAGCTTCCTTTATTGTGATTTATTAAGTGCATGCGAATGTTGCTGAAGTAGATAATGTTACAACCTCTATTGTTGAGGCATCACCAAGGGTTATTGTATTTGAGGCTATAGGTAGGCCTCTAGCTGGAATGGTGAAGGGTTACCTTCTCTCTTCAATGGTACCGGCCCCTCTTGAGTTCCCCCATAGCTTCTTGATACATCCTCTGAGTTTATTCATGAGTATCAGGAAACTTGCTAGCTAGATGGTCGGAGTAAGGTTGGTGAAGGTGTAAGAGGTATGGTCTTGATGTATGCAGATGCATGAAAATGCATGAGGTATGCAAACAATTTATTTTTTGAAGGTATGCTAAAAAAAAATTTTGAGATGCAATGCAAGTGTCACATTATGATAGTAGCAGATAAAAGGAACCCTTACGAGTTTAGGTTTTGACAAACACAAAGAAATCCCTATGGGTTTAGGATAGTGACGGATATAGAACCCCCCATGTGGGTTTAAGGATAATGCTGAATATAAGGACACCTTGTTCAAGAGAACTCTTTATAGATAGGGATCATGACTGGCATGAGAAACCCAAACGGGTTTAGGGATATTGACATACATAGGGAAACCTTATATAGGAAGGTTCCCTATAGATAGGGATAATGACAGGTACAGGAACATATAGATGGGTTTAAGGATAGGTAAGGTAATATGCAAGCATGACCTAGCTAAGGTGGTCTTCTTATGACAAGTCAGTTCTAAGTTTAGACTACCAAACCTCCTCACTTGTAGGATATAAAGTTTTTGTAGGATGATAGCCTTAGAGTCATGGACTATACCCTTATTTTACCATGAGAAGGAGCAAGTCTTCCTACAGAAATAATTCAGGATAAGTCTCATCTAAGTGGGACCTTAGTAACTACCCTTGCGAGTTGATAACATAAGGCCATCGTGAGTTGAAAGGGATTCTAGACAAGGGTTTCCAAAGTCATGGACCACACCCAAGCCATCAGCATGTTGAGGGGTATAACCTACCATGAAGATAACTTTTGGGGGTCTATTCTGAGTTTAGCTTCTGTGTATCTGAGATATGACATCTCATCAAAAATATTTCAGTTCTACTTCTTAACTTAGGATTTTGGTCAAGCCTGGATTTTCAGCTTCTCACATATTAAAATCCCAACCAATGATATGGAAGTATAATGAAAAAAGTATAAAATATATAAATAGGAAAAGCAAATAAATAAATGAGAAGCAACAAAATAAATAAACAGATAAAAGTAAACAAACAAAGAAAATACACAATACCCTAATTCTGGAGGTTAGGATGGACTCTCTTTAGGTAAGTAGCTCCAAGTCTCCATCAGAGTCGCCAACTGTCACGACCGGAAAAATGACAGAGTCTCCATCGTCCTTTATTCGTTCTTAAGGAACATGAAAATGATGATAAAACTTAATGTTAAGGGTGAGACACTAAGGTTCGGGAGTCGATTAAGTGAGAGGAAGGTAGTAGGCACTCATCACCTCCATTGTATTAAATGAAATCCTCCTCTAAGTCTAGGGTTAGTGTATCCTTACAATATTTGATTATCATTTATACATTGTTTAATCATTTATTTATTTATGAAATGTTTTAAAATTGATTAATAAGGTAAGCCCTAAACATTTTTTGATTATTGTACTCACTAGAGTTTTTCAACTTTATGCCTACGTACTCTCAAATTTATTGAAGGGTCATAGTTTCGTACTTTGTCTCAAAAATGTTGGTTGGTTGGTTGTTTTTATCCCTTGAAAAATTCTCACACATCGGGAGCGGAGAAGTCTTTAATTTTGAAAAATGCATCAATGCTCAAGAACAGAGGACTTATGATTTGAGTGGACTGAGTTGATTTTATCCCTTTTGTTTGATTGCAAAAAATATCATTACTTTGATTTAAGAAAATAACTCATTGTGATATTATATTTATAATTATTCCAATATTTTAAGTTTGATTATAAACCCAAAGACCATATCCCTCATCCCCGACTTTTATCCCCGATTTAAAACCATAAAAATTGTCCAAGAATTTTATCCCATACTATCCCTAACTTATCCCTAAGAATTAACCTCAATTTCCCAAATTGATTAATATCCCATTATTAATTTCACTATTATTATTTTTATTTATATTACCTCATTCTTAAGAATTCATCCCTAATTCCAATGTGCCTAATTAACCCCTAACATTAGTTTAAACTCCTAAGTTTATTTCATTATTTACCTAATTATCTAATCATCCTTATATTAACTCCTTCATTATATTAATTAACTATATCCCTAATTGATAATTATATTTTTTATTCTTTTTTATTATTTATATTAAGAGAAAATATAAAGCTAATTACTAAATAAATATAATTATGCCTAATTATTACACTAATATCAATCTTAACCCAATCATAAAAACTAATTAATTATACATCTTTTTTCTATTTCTATTTTTTTTAAATCCTAATTCTTAACTATCTTAAATAAAAATCTACCCATAACCCTAAAATTTGGCCATTAATCCTAACATTATTCTAATGAAAACCCTAATTATATTAAAATATCTGTGTTTTTTTTATTGACTATAATAAGATAAAACCTTATTTAATAAAATCTTATTTTTATTTTTAATTATTTTGTCTTTTTTATACATTATAAAATATCTTAATAAGTAAATTATTCCAATAACTTATTTTTGTATATTTTATATTTGATATAATCCTAATGGTTCTAATTACATGATTTTCCTAATTCACCGATCACTAACTATTTTAATTAATCTTAAATGATCATTAAGTAATCCTTAATTATTTAATTACCTAAATATCTTAGACATAATCATTTCCAAATTAATCCCTAAATTATCGTTAATAGAACCTAACATTACTCTAATTAGATAATTATTTATAAGTTTGAAAAAAAGTAAAAATTTGAAGTAAAATATCTTATCTACATTTTTTTATAAATTTTTTGCCTTAATTAACATAGTTATTTACAAATTTGAAAAAATGTAAAAATTTAATGATGAAATAGATTTTGATTTATGATTTTTTTAGTAAGAAAAGGTTATTATGATCTTCAATTTGAATCTATTAGAAAATAATATTATCATTAGAGCAAACAATTAAATTCCAACATAAATACACCAGATCCAAGCAAACAATTAAACCCTATGACTAATACAACATATCAAGGTAAACTAATTCAACAATAATAAAAGATAAGTATGAATGAAAGACGAGGACATTTTCTTTTGAGCAAAATTATGATTCCTCCCTTCTTTTACTTCTTACTTCTTGTACTTCTTTTGGGATTAACTAGGTCATTTCATTTATTTAAATTAAAATAGTATTAGCGGGTATATAATAATAATAATTTTAATAGTAAATTTTTTTATAGTTAACGATGATTATAAAGAATTTGTGGCTATGACATGACATTTAATTCATTAACTTTTAGTTTCCGGCAATTATATAGCTAATGTATACTATTTTTTTTGAAACATATAATATTATTTTTTTATTCTATTAAAAAAATAATTACAATTAAAAAATATAAAATATAAGATCAAGTTTTAGTTTTTTATAAACAACTATCATTAAAGTAAAAACAACTCAAATCAACTATAAATTTTGTAAATCCTACAAATCACTTTGGTCCCACAAAAAATATCTTAGTTTACCCACTTAAGATACTTCCACTAAAGATGCTCTTAGAAATATCTTAGAACTCTAATTAGATAATATATCAATTAATAATAATTTGATTAATAAGAAATTAATTTAACCCTAATTAATCCTAATATTAATCTATTCCTAATTAATAATAATATAACTTAATATTCATATCTTATAAAAATAAAAATAATACTAATACTAATATTAATCTAACTTCATTTAACTAATAACGCTATTATAATTTATTATATCCCTGTTTTTAAAACAAATAATCCCCTTAATACATTTCTTTTACTAATGTATTTTAATAAGACAAAATATCCTAGTTACTAATGGTAATATCCCTCCAGCATAACTCTCCAAATTATAACATTTCAAGCAACATCTCGGAATTACAACAAATCCTTAAGAGGAACTAAAAAACCAAATGATTCTCTTTTGACTTTTTAAGTCATTGGGGTTGACCGAATGACTGGTATGCTTTGGATATGTTACTATTAGTTAGAAGTGAATCGAAGAAGGTCGTCAAAATTTGGGGTACAATACTGCTCTTGGAAGTGACGCATAGGGAGGGAGTAGCAGATTCTTATTTTTGGCCAACATCAATTAATAATCAATTCTCTATAAAATCTTGTTACGATTTTATTAAACATGTCATCGGACTTGACTTGATGGAAATTAACTCTAAGACTGCTATAGAAATAATGTGGCAATCAATGATTCTAATGAAAGTCAAAATGTTTGGATGAAAACTGTTATTGTATAGATTACCAACACGTTAGCGATTTCAGACAATTGTAGTGAACATTTGATGGAGTGGTTTATTTGATTGATTCATAGATCGTCAAAAAAAAAATCAAAAACTTTGATTTGTTTTGTTCTTGTTGGTGCATTTGGTGGGTTAGAAACCAAATTATTTTTGATGATGGCATTGGTTGTGCAGAAGATATAGTCCATAAAATAATGCATACTTTTTTGTGGTGGTTGGCTATGGGATCTAGTAATAGAATTTCATGTAATTTTATGATTGGACTAAACATGCTACTGATTTTTGGATTTTTTTTATTGGTAAGAGTGTGTCTTGCTTGTGTGCAGAAATGAGGTTTGTATTTAGGAGTGGGAATAAGTTAGACTAACTAACAGGGGCCTGCGACATAGCCTACACAGGCTCAGGTCAGACCTGTCTTTTTTTAAATAGAAAAGGCCTAGACTTTTTTATAAACCTATTTAGTTAAAAATGATAGGTCAAAGGCTGTAAAAAAAAGTCTTTTAAGTCTATCAGACTGACCTATTTAAATAAATATGAATAATTTTATTATTATTATTATATTGTATTTGTATTTTGAATTAAACTAAAAAGTAAAGCTTAGTTATCTTGAAGAACTTATGAAAATAAGTTTTAAAAAAAAACCTTATAATCAATATCATAAGTTGTTTTCATAAGTTCTCTCAAACAAATAGAATCACAAAACTTATGTTAATATATAAACTTGAACAAGTCAATAAAAATAAACATTTAATCTCATTGATCTTTTAATTTGTTAGTCTATTTAAACATTGATGTAATTGCTTATTTATAAATGTTCAAATATAATAGGCTTTTATGTAGGCTAATAGATCAAACTGGCCTTCGAAAAGACCAGACTCAGACCTAAAATTAAGCCTACGATAGGCCATAGGTCAGACTTAGGCTTTAAAAATTTTAGCAGGGCAGACACAGGTTTGACAAAGTCTAACTCGGCTCAGACTATTTCCACCCCTATTTTTATTATAACTGTTGGTGTTGTTGAATACTTCATGTATTCCTTTTGAATAAACTGAATTTGCTTATCACAGGGTGTAACAATGTTTATCTTAATATTTATCACAATTTTTATTAAACTCGTCTAATACAAAAATAAATTAAATACACTATATATACAATATATTATATATTGATAACTCTTGAGCCAAATATTTAATGAGTGAATAAAATTTTAATAAATTTTGTTTTATCATACCATGGAACTATTTTGAAATAAGAAAAATGAAACTAATAATTCAATTATTGTTATAAAAGGGAACAACTTTACTATTGATTGAAATATTTTTATAAATATTTCCAAAATAAAAATAATATTTTGATTCAAATAATTTTATATACAGGAATAACTTTACTATTGATTCAAATATTTTTATAAATAGTGTCAAAACAAAGTTAATATTTATATACGGGACAAAATACACGGTTGATTAAAATATTTTTATATAGCGGATAAAATACTATTGTTATAAACGGGAACAACTTTACTATTGACTCAAATATTTTTATGGCAAAATAACCTTTTTGGTCCCTTAACTTTAGCTCGGGGTCCATTTTGGTCCCTTATCTTTAAAAAGTGTCAAATGGGTCCTTTAACTTTTAAAATGGTGTCATTTTAGTCCTCACCGTCAGTTGCCCCCAAACGTCCGTTTGTTTTGTATAGCTGGCAGATGAGGTGGCAATCTTGTTCATGATGTGTCTTCCTTCTCCCTCCTCCTTCTGTTGAAATCCCTAAAATAATCTCAAATCTCAAATCCCAATCCCAATCACGAATCCGTAAATTAATCTAGGGCAAACATGAAATCCGGATGTTCCTCTTCCATTTCAAAAACGAAAAGTAGGGATTCAGATGTTTATAGTCAGTCACGATGGAAGCCCATGTGCCATTGTGGAGACATGGTTGTTCTTCAAAGGGCAACTACTATTAAGAATATGGGAAAACTTTTTTGGGGTTGTCCAAATTATAAGGTATACAAGCTGGTTTTGTTCTCTGTTGAAGTTATGTTTTTGTGTAAATTATGTTTTTGTTTCTGTTTTTTTATGTTTCTGTTTATTATCCATCATCCTCTAAACAATGAATCTTACAGTGAGGTATGCAAGCTGGTTGTGCCTTCTTTGATTGGTTTTATGAGGAGATGGGTGATGAGAAGGAGCAATTTTGGATCCATAGGCTGGGTGTGGTAACTAAGGGACTTGCTGAAGCAAAAAAGGACATTGAAAAAGCGACAAGTGAAAATGAAGAATTAGGAAAAAAGCTGATGAAACTTGAAATTGAAATGAAGAATATCATGAAGTGGAAAAAGATTTTGAATTTGATTTTTGTGATGATTATCATTGTATTAGTTGTTAGGGGTAGTTAGGTTATTACGGTTTGTTTGGAAGTATTATGTTTAGTTAAAGTTTGTATGACTTCAACATGAATGTAATAGTTGGATTTTAATATATGGATTGTATCAGTTTAGTTAATTTCATTTTTTGCAGTTCAACATAAATGAATATAATAGTTTTTGATTATATCATGTCAATGTGTTTTTTATATTTGGTATATAACAGTTTGAATTATGTTTGGTATATAACAGTTTGGTATATAACAGCAGCATACATATAACAGTTTGGACTGCTTTTAGGTTAAAGTGTTTTACCCAGTTTTGGTTATACATATAACAGATTTGGTTATACATAAAGCAGCATACATAAAAGTTTGGATTATATGTTTGGTATATAACAGTTTTGCAGCATACATATTTGGTATAAGCAGTATACATATAACAGTTCTGCTTTTAGGTCACAGTTTTGCAGCATACATATATACATGTTTTGCAGCATACAGTTTTGCAGCATACATGTTTGGTATAAGCAGCATACATATAACAGTTTGGATTATATCACAGTTTTAGGTTCTGCTCTTTGGTATATCACAACAGTAGAGTACAACATGTTCAAATTATAAACCTGTAATACTTTCCAAAACAACATGTTCATGACATCAGTAAAATACAACAACTGTAGAACTTGTTCATGACAGCAGTAGAGTACAACATGTTCAGACTATAAACTTGTTCATAAAAACAGTAGAGTACAACATGTTCAAATTATAGCACATAAACTTGTTCATGACAACAACAGTAGAATGTAATAGACTTGTTCCAAAACAACAACAGTACAATACATAAACTTGTTCTAGGTAACTAAACATGTTCCACAACTTAGAGTTTCCTCTTTGTTGGAGTAGACCTCCTTGTTACTGGGCCAACAACATTCTTCGCAGCACTCAACCTAGTTGTAGGACCAGGTGGCACAAAAGGTCTTGTTGGCTTCCTTACAGGAAGCTTTTGTGTATTGCCCTTAACAACCTTTCTATTAGAAATCTGAGATGCTTGGCAAGATTGTTGAGTAGGCTGACTTGTTGAAGTGTGGTGACTAGTTTGTTGAGCAGTCTGAGATGGAGTGTGTTGACTAGTTTGTTGAGCAGTCTGAGATGGAGTGTGATTGAGTTGGGCTGATTGTTGGCTAGGTTGTTGAGTTGTTGTGTCCTTACAAGTAGATTTGTAATGTCCTGCTTTCTTACACCTACTACACTTCACCAGAAAACTTGTTCTTCTCAATTTGTGAGCAGACCTATCAATTTCACCTTGTTCTAGGTTCCTCTTCCTTTTAGGTCTACCTGGCATCTTCCTGAACTTGGGTGGTTGCACATCTAGGTATGGTGTCTTAACCCACAAGTTTGCTCCATTAACAGGGTAGATCACATGCTTATAAACTGCCTTGTACCTTCCTACCTTGTAATAATCTGGAATGTAAATATCCAGCTTGAAATTCCTACTCTTCATAGCAGAATGAGCATGAACACATGGGAGCCCTGTGAGTTCCCTTCTTCTGCATGAACATATCTGATCTTTTAGGTTCACAACAAACTTGTCAGCTTGATTTTCTATGTGCCTTACTTCAAATATATGTTCATCAGACATCCTAAATGATTAAACAAACAAAAGTACATTAGTCACATGTATGTCATAAACAAACAAACAAAATACATTATTCACATGCTGTGACATACCTTACTAGCCAGTTGTTGGTGTATGTGCTTGTGACATCAAGTTTCTTTCTAATATTGGGCAAAATATCATTCTCATCCAAAGTTCCAAATCTCAGTCTGTTATTTGCCCATCTCTCCATCATGTATGTTCTGATGTCTTCTAACATAGTGATTTGAGGTTTTACCCTTGCTTCAAGAATGACACTGTTAAATGACTCAGAATGTTGTTGAGAACAGCATCACATTTGTTTTCAGTCCTAAAGTAGGATCTACTCCAAAACCTTGGTGGGGTCTTCATCATATGTTTAAATGCTTCTTCATTGATGGCCCTCTTTCCCTTCATCTCTTTTTCCCATGCCTGTGGGTATGTTGACTTGGCAGCCTTCCATATTATGTCCTTCAACATCTTTCCAGAAAACTTTTTCCTAAAATTGTTATAAAGGTGCCTAACACAAAACCTGTGCTCCACCCTTGGCAATAACTCATCCATAGTAGGTAGCAGACCCTGCAATAACAGCAACACACATACATAACTTAGGTTCATATTTGGATGAGTTACTTCATAACAGCAGCACAACATACATATTTCATAACAGCAGCACAAGAAAAAATAAGTGAAGCTACACATACATACAACAACATATTTGGTAACAACAACATATTTCATAACAGCAGCACAAGAAAAAAGAAGTGAAGCTACACATACATACAACAACATATTTGGTAACAACAGCATATTTCATAACAGCAGCACATCATACATATAACAGTTTGGATGAGTTATTTCATAACAGCAACACAACATCCATAACTTGGGTTCATATTTGAGAATCTATCAATTCAAAAAAATTGGACAACACAAAAATCATGCAACACAAAGTTCATTAATCAGTATAGCAGCATATTTGGTATATAACAGCAGCACAAAGTTCAAAAATCATGCAACACATACATATTTCATAATAGCAGCACAAGAAAAAATAAGTGAAGCTATAGCAGCACATATTTCATAACAGCAGCACATCATACACATAACATAGCTTCATATTTGATATATAATAGCAAGATACATATAACAACAAGAATAAATGAAAAACTTGCCTTTTGTTGGTCTGAGATGAAGGTGTAAGTCAGGCATTCATCTTTGCCTCCAAGGTCATCAATTAACAGCTCTAAAAACCAAGTCCAGCTATCCTTGTTTTCACTCTCCACAACTGCATATGCTATGAGAAGCATCTGATCATTAGGATCCCTCCCAATGGCAGCTAGTATCTACCCTCCACACAACCCCTTAAGAAAACACCCATCTAGACCTATTACATGCCTGCACAACTTAAAACTTTCCTTACACGCAGCAAAACATATGTAAAGCCTTCTAAAATATGGTTTTTCATCCTCAACACCTACTTGTACAAGCTCAACATTGAGCTTAACTGTTGACCCTGGATTGGCTCTTAACAGTTCATGACAGTAGTCATAAACCCTTGTGTAATCTCCCAAAAAGGAACCATCTACATACTCTCTAGTTGCGAATCTTACTCTTATAGCTTTTGTTTTGTTGACCCCAACATTCCACTTTTTTTGTGCCTTCTCCTTGATATCCCTTATACTCAACCTTGGATTGTTTTTCAAGCTATTTTGAATTCTTTTACTCAACCACTTTGTACTCATCAGCTTCACATTAAACTCTCTACTGCAACTGTGTTTATCAATTACTTTCCTGAGTTGTCAAGTGTCTTTAGTTGACAATTTGCTACAATAAGCCTCCCACTCACAACCAACTTTACATATAACCCTTACCCTAAATTTGTCATTTTTTAGAAACCTTAGGTCTCTACCATTTTGAACAGCATAACTTGTTATTTCTTCCCTAAAATCATCCTTTGAACTGAAGTACATTCCCACATCTCACTTGTAATCTGACATGTCTTTTGGCTGTCTGAAAATTTGATGTTTTTTTCTTACAACTCCACTGCTATCATCACTGTCACAATCACTTTGCATTTCCTCACTGTCATTGTCACTTCCTTTACCATAATTTTCTCCCTCCTCTCTGTTACCATCATTTTCAAGATCAACTAGGGCATCAAGTTCATCCTCCCTAATCTCATCACACCCATCAGACTCATCCTCAAAAGCAACATCTTCTGCGCTATCATAATTGTAGTCCTCATCTTCACTATCATCAGATGATAGACTTAAGTCATCATACACTGCAGCTTTGCCTTTTCCAACTCCAACATTACCTTGTTCCCCTGCAGCACTCCCTTTTTCAACTCCAACAGTTTGATCATCCACTGCAGGAACCTCATCAACTCTAATAGCAGTGGCTTCATCAACCCTAACATTGGCTTCATCAACCCTAACTTCACCTTCCACAACTTTTTCATGTAGTTTACTAAGTAACTCCTCTACCTCATCTACAATTTCAGCAGGGTCCTCATCAACTTCATCAACAACAACATCACAATAGTCAGGTTGAGACAATGTGTGCTCAATATAAATATCAACAGTTTGGTGCACCCTATACATATCTGCAATTTCTAAAGCACCATTGTCATCAACAAGTCGGTTCATCCCAAATTGAGGGTCCTTGTAAAATATTGTTTCAAACTCCCTATAACCTAAGTCTTTCAATACACCAACTAGCTCAAAATAACTCCATCTGTCTACATCCACCCTCAAATCATCTACTACTCCATTCTCATATACGGTACGACCTTCATCTGTGAACTCACCACTATGATGAATTTTCAGAGTTATGTATTCATCCATGATACCTAATCATACCATGTAAGTAGTTAACGTTTAAACTAACAAATTTATATAAACCCTAAATCTGAACCTCTACCAGAAAACCCTAAATCAGAGAGAAATGAACTAACCTTTTAAGATTGACTCTTGAATCGTCTTCAATCCTTAATCAAAAAACCAGGTCTTCTTCTTCAATAGTCTTCTTCTTGAATCGTCTTCAATCTTCAATCGTGTTCAATCTTCAAGCGTCTGGTCTTGAATCGTTCCTCTTCTAATTGAATCGTTCCTTCAATCTTCTTGAATCGTTCCTTCCTTCTTCTTCTTGTACAAGTAACGTGAGTAATGATCACATAAGCGTTTGCTCTTGCACTATGACACTTCACTTCACTTCCACCTCAGCACTCCACGTGGACAAACGTGGCAATTTTTTCAGAAACAAACTAACGGCAACAGACGGAAGGATAAACATGACACCATTTTAAAAGTTAAAGGACCCATTTGGCACTTTTTAAAGATAAGGGACCAAAATAGACCCCGAGCTAAAGTTAAGGGACCAAAAAGGTTATTTTGCCTATTTTTATAAATATTGTTAAAACAAAAAATATTTTGATTCAAATATTTTTATATACGGGAACAACTTTACTATTGATTCAAATATTTTTATAAAGAGTGTCAAAACAAAATTAATATTTATATACAAAAAAATACATTGTTTATTAAAATATTTTTATATAGGAGAGAAAATACAATTATTATAAACGAAAATAATTTTACTATTCACTCAAATACTTTTATAAATATTGTCAAAACAAAAATAATATTTTGATTCAAATACTTCTATATATGGGAACAATTTTATTATTGATTCAAATATTTTTATAAATAGTGTCAAAACAAAATTAATATTTATATACCGGACAAAATACATTGTTTATTAAAATATTTTATATACTAGAAAATATACTATTGTTATAAATGAGAACAACTTTACTACTGATCCAAATATTGAATAATATAAATTTATGGACCATATTTTTCAAATATGTGAAAAAGATTAAGAGAACTTATTACAAAGAATTTATGAGATATTTAAAAATTGTATTCTCTCTTATAAAATAATTGTCTTATTTGTAAAAAAAAAAAACTAAAACGATAATTTATCTAATACAAGTTTTAATAGTTTTATTTTTAATCATATAATTCTTGATAATGTTATTTACCTTTCGTCTTCTCTATTTATTATCATTTCAACTTAAATTTATTAATATTTAAAAAAAATTCTTTTTTTAACTTTTAATTTTTATAACAGTTATTAAACAAATACGCGTCCAAAATCATCTCTTATCTCAAAACGTATTTCGTGTTTGTTACTAATTAGGTATTAAAATCAAACACAAAATAAAATCCATTTCAAATGTTTCATTATAAAATATTTTTCAATAAATTAACTTTATTATAATATTGAACTAGAATAAGCTATGAATTGTTTAAAATTCTAATGTAATGATACTATTAATTCAACTAGTAAGTATTAATATTACTAAATTTTTAACATAAAAAGAAGAAAGAATATGTTACAAATTCTTCCACTTCCTCATATCACTATCTCTTTCTACTTGGAGTGTGATCTTCATGGACAGATGCATGGACTGAAAAGGAAAGAAACTGTGATACCAATGAGTTGTGCTCTCATTCTTCACGTTCTTCCACATGTTCTCAATCATGCACATGTAGCTGGAATTTAGACTCCTCTTTTACTTTAATTAATTAATTAATTAAATTATATATTCATTCATTTGCTAAACAAAAGAAAATAATTGAGAAGATATGGCCCTAATTTGACATGACCCATATCCACTTAAAACAAATCTATATATGCCACTGCTACACACCATATAGCTGCTTTTTCTTGATTGTTCAAACTTGAGGTCCCTTATCAATTCTTCTTACTTATTTTCCAAGGAAAAACCTACACATAAAAATTAAAAAAAAAAATTAAAAATAAAGGGTGTGTATAAGATTATAATTAATTACAATACACTGTTAGTATAAGATTATTTATATTGATATTCAATAAGATTGAATCATTTTATATATAATTATAAAATTAAAATTAAAAATAAATTAAATTAAATTATAATTAAACTATTTAAATAACTATTTATTTCATTTTTTATTTTATTTTAATTGAATGTTAGTATAAAATAATTTTGCAGTGACGGTATATTTCAATTAATCTCTTAAAAATATATATATTTCATTTTAAAATATTAGTTCTCTTGATTATTGATTGAATTTATATATTATTTTATTTATTTTATTTTATATTTAAATTAAATGTTAAGTTCATATTTTTTTGAATTAAATTATTACTATTTTTTGACGGGTTTTTCAATATACTCTATTTTCAAAACCCTATAAAAACTGAATAAAAAAGTTCTTTGACCACATTCAAAAGTTACATTCTGGATGCACCCTGAAGTTTCTTTTTCCAGCATATTTCACAAGTTTTTTTTAATATTTTTTTTTTCTTTCAGATATATCGGCGGAATGTCCCGCATATAATACTATCATATATTTAAAGTAGAACATAAAGATTTATTGTGATTTTTTTTTGAAAATTTACTCTAGAGTTTCCTATGAATTATTATTTCGCAATAATACAAAAAGCTTATCATTTTCTGCAGATATATTTGCAGTTTTTTCTATAGTAATAGTATTCATTGAATTCTAGATACACCCTTGTTTCATTTTTAAAACAGGCTCACAACTTTTATATTATTTTATAATAAATATATATAAGTTTGAATATTCTTTTTGTCCCATATTTTTCACTCTAAATTTATTTTGGTATCTTAATTTTTAAAAAATTAAATTAGTTATTTATTTCTTCAAATTGTGTCACGTTTGTCATTTCTATTAACTCTGTTAGTGAAAGTCAATTTTAATGGCCACGTAATGGCTACACGGTACTGATCTGGAGAATATATTAAAAAAACACATTTGATTAAAAAAAATGTTTAAATCGTCTTATATCATTTTCAATTTTCCATTTAGAAAACCCTAAGACAAGAAAAGGTTCATGGAGAATACAAACAACAAGATGAAGAAGACGAGTGTGTATGTGAAATTGAAGGAGAAAAACTATTTATGGACAATACGACTACGCATGCGCTTTTGAATGTTAAGTACAAAGTGGTGGTGTTCAAAATAGTGAGTGGTAAGACGGTGAGGTGCAAGATAATGAGGGGAAAGATGGATAGGTGCAGGATAGTGAAATGCAAGATGATGAGAGGAAAGATGGATAGGTGCAAAATGGTGAGGTACATAATGGGTTGGAGAATGATTAGGGTAATGCATGTGTGATGAATGAGGGTGCTATGGTTGGTTCTGTAAGTGGGAATGGTGATGATGATGAGAGTTTTAATTATGATAGTGCATTGGATAATTCATTTGATGACTCTGATGATAGTGATAATCATTTGGAAGAGGAATTGGATAATTTACTTGACTATTGTCATACCCTAAATTTATCCTACTTGTATATAGCTTTTTTTCTGTACATTCACCCTCTAACCATTATTCAAAATCCAAAAATAGGAGTTTGCTTTTCTTTCGTTTAAGTCCAAGTATTGCAAGGTTGAATTGAGTTTCAGGCAGGGTTGTCAGGTTAAATGTGAGTGTAATCATAGTTGGAATTCAAGTGGCAGTTTGACCTGATCTTGATCAAACAAATTGGAACAGCTTCATTTACAAGTCACATGTGTTATGGATCATTTGGAAGACAAGTGTTGATTTGATTCAAGTACTTCCTATTTGAGATAAATAAGCTCTCAATTTATATTATAAGACATGGTGTAAATTTGAAAACAATCTATGGGCCAAATTAATAACCTAATCGGAAATGCAAAAAATCGATTGTCGTGGCCCAAAATGGAAGGTTTAGATATAGAGTCGTTACCAATCATTAAGATATTGACACTATCAATTATATTCTCAATTATCCATCATTTAATCCAATAGGCACTACTATAAAATAGACCTTGCGCTACACTAAACTACAACATTTGACTATTAACCGTGGTAATACCTCATTTTTGGACGCGTTTTTTTATTTATATTTACGAAAATGCATTGCACTACGGTCAAACTAATAAACCGTGATTATACATTTATGGAGTGACAAGGTTTGAATCCTAGCTCTAACACTTTTCTACTTTTTCACTACAATTAAAGTTGTCCTTAAAATTATAATATATAAATTAAAATTGAAATACATATCCCCATGGTTGTTAATGTGAACCATTGTGAAAGTCATTACATTTCATCACGGTTTTTGAAAACAACCATGGTGAAATTGTTTACTTATATATAATATAAATGAATTAGCTATCGCTGCTTGACAATATCGCCATATATATCACAGTAAAACCCTAACACACATTTTCTCTCTTCTTCTTCGTCATTAGCTCTCGCTTAATGCATAAAGGAATTATTCTTCTTCATTGTTAAAGAGTTTATGATTTTTTTGTTGTATGTTGTTGTTCTGAAAATGGGTTTCTTTTCTTGTTTTGATTTCAGATCCTTCTCTCAACATGAATAGTAGGAGTAACAAGTTTATCCACGAGATTCAGGTTACAAAGGAGGTTATTGATATAGTGGAGTTATGGTTGGACATATCCAAGGAAGTTGAATCTGTTAGGGAACACATTACCGTTGTTAAACTGTCTAATGGAACAAGCTATAAGAAGATTCATTTCAAGAATCTTAACCCTGAAAATATGAAAAAGGTAGAAGCTATTATGAATGACCTTATGAATCTAGACGCAGCTGATTCCGAATCAAATGAAGACCTTGAGAACTACATGAATTTAACTTGGCATGAAGATTGAAGACCTTATTATGTTTTACATGATTTGTTGTTATTTTTTGTAGTTGACAAGTTTTTGCACGTTGTGGTTGTTGTTGCTTGTTATGTTACAGTGTACTGCTAGTTTATGCTAACATGTTTCTTTTTGTTGTAGTGTGATTTACTTTCTTTTTGGGTTAAAAATGTACTGCTGGTTGTTGTTGCTTGTTATGTTACAATATTAATGCTAGTTATGTTGTGGTTGTTGTTGCTTGATATATTACAGTGTACTGCTTATTTATGTTAACATGTTGCTTTTTGTTATGGCATGATACACTTCCTGTTTGGGTTAACAATGTACTGCTGGTTGTTGTTGTTTGTTATGTTACAATATTAATGCTAGTTTATGTTTTCAAAATAAGTTTAACATTCTGAAAGTTGTTTATATTTTAAAATATGGTTCAAGATAACTCATATTATGGGTGTGGTTCATAAATGCTTTGTTTTACTATGGAGAAACAATACAAGAAGTATGAACCTATTTAGGAAGCTTCATTCGCCTTGTATTTTTTTTCATGGCAACACAAAGTAGATCAACTTCAGATCAACTCATGAATCTTTTTAGTAAAAGGTATGTTGTTATCGTTTTATTGATGTATGTTATTGTTGATTTTATAATAATGTATGTGAATTTTTGTTTCACTCCCTTCATTGAACATGCATTCATTTAAAGTGATTTAGAAAATAATAATTTGAAAATAAGTTATATTTAAAATGAAACTTAGATCAAACATGATTTTTGAATTGCATCCATCTCGTAATTCATCTATATCGCTCTTTAACACTAGAACTTGGTATATTGCCCTAAATTATTCAAAGCAATGGTTTGTTCTCTATTAATTTATATTGCAAAACATCAAATTTGTTGAGAAATTGAATCATCTTCATCACTGTCATCATAATAATCTTTATCATTGATTAAAATAATGATGATGATAGCGATGATGATGATTCAGAATTAGTTAACATATTGATGCTTTGCAAAATAAACTAGGAATGAATTGTTGCTTTGAAAATTTTGGGCCATTGAATCAAATACTAGGTGTTAAGAAGCAAGAGATGAATTATGATATGAATGTAATTTGAAAACTAGTGGTTCGTTTAAGTTGTTTTTCAAGAATAATTTAATTTTTCAAATTATTATCTACTACATTAATTTTTATAGTTGTATATGTTTAGTGAGGTGTAAGAAAAAATAAACAATCTACATATTTTATAATAAACTCAAGTACTTTAACAGCAATTATCTTATGTAATCGTGGTGAAATGTTAATTATTTCAATATATATATATATATATATATATATATATATATATATATATATATATATATATATATATATATATATATATATATATATATATATATATATATATATATATATATATATATATATATATATATATATATATATATATATATATATATATATATATATATATATATATATATATATATATATATATATATATATATATATATATATATATATATATATGTATGATCTCACCTGATCAAAAAAGGAATCAGCAGCCTGCCACGCGTCGTTAGCTGCTGCATTTACCGGCATTGTAGAGGAGGATTGTGTGTACCTGCAAGGTACTCTGATGCTTAAGTGAGCAACAGAGTTTAGAAAGAGTAAGTACTGAGAGAATAGGTGTACAAAATAAGATACATGACCCTCTAGTGAAAGAGGGTATTTATAATGTGCCCTCAGCGCAGGGCCAACAGTTTCATTACATTGGGCCGGATTGTCAAGCCCAACACAAGTAACTGCCAGAGCTTACATGGCGTAGGGAAGACCATCACGTGGTCTTCGCCCTAGATCAACTGTCTCGTGATCTTCGAAAGGTGGGCTGACCAACTCTTTCGGAAGTAGGTAGTTGCCTGATGACGTGTCCCCGCGTGGAGGGCACGTGGAGTCTGTGGGAAAATCGGGTGAGCTCTCCCCGACAAGATAATACTCTGCCTGACTAAGGTGCCTTGTTGAGGTACGTTCCCGACAAAGGAGGATTGGGCCTTGTTGGGACTCATCAAGGTAGCATTAGGTTGGGCTTGCCCAACTGAGGGGCAGGTCTCGGCCAGTCCAAAACACGTGCCCCCCAAGTCGTTGCTCCTAGATGGAAGAGTAATGACTTAAGGGCAGGTCAAGGTGTCGAGGACTAGTTCAGAAGGTGGTAGTTTGCCCGACATATAGAATTGAGGGTTGTGTACGAGGCCAGGAGCGAAGGATGCTCGACGAGACAGTATGTCGGGGAGATGGAAAGCGAGCGAACATGCTTGATCTTCGAGCACGAGGGATAGACGAATGGGTGCAAAACGTATGGTGATGCCATGTGTCATGAAAATTAATGCCTAGCTAGGGCGGCTAGGGTTAGGGGAACTCAAGGTCCTAGGGACACCACGAGTCCTGTGCTAGGTTTATAAATAGGAGTTGAGTCCGTTTCAGTCTTAAGTTTCCTTTCTTCCGTTCAAGACATTCTCTCCCTCCTTTACGCACTACTCCTCTCTCTGCTCCAAGACGTTTGTCGTTCGTCGCCGTCTCATCCTCCCAAAACCTCTGTACCAAGTAAGTCACCACTGCTTTACTCTCATTTTTCCCATTTTTCGACGGTTTCTCTAGTGGACTTGATGAATGTCCCGGGGAAACTATGAAGTTTCCAGGTGAATACGCCGGAACTTCTTTGATTTGGTATTGTTCTGGATGAACCTTCCAAGGACCGGCGATGAAGCCCCCGGAGACGTAGGATGAGTGACTCGAGGGCCTGATGAAGGCCTTGGGGAGTTGGGATGAGGTTCTTGGGGACATAAGATGAATGTCTTGGGGACCTGAGAAGGGATCCCCGGGGACATTAGATGAAAGTCTCAAGGACCTGATTCTCGCCTATCGAGGAAGGGGAAACCCTCCCCTTAGGGGTGCCCCCCTCTTTTCCCTTTCACTTGATCTGCGGTGGAAGGGTGGATTTGATCTAGAGTGTCAAATTCACCGTTTTCCTATGCTTTTCAGGTAAAGATGGTTGCATGGATTAAGGGGGTAATTGATATTGATGACAAGCCTAATTCTTCAGTAGCGCAGATCGGGGAAGAGTGAAAACAGACTATCGCGGATTGGGCCGGGCAGGAACCCCTGAGTATTTCTTCCCACTTTGCTGTGGATGAGTCTGACGCCTACGCCACAGTCGAAGACCGCTGTAAGGGTTCCCCCATGAACTGGAAGGTGTATAAACCCCGAGCAAACCATCGGATATGCTCGGCTTTTAAGGGGATGAGGTTCCCCATGTATGAATTTACTTTTCGAGAAGCGGGTGTCATGTCCCAAATTTGTCCTACCCTATCATTTTCTAACACTAAGTACTTGTGCGGATTCATGATCTTTCTTTGGATGACCATCTGGCCTCTGGCCATGATCCTCTAAAGCTTTGTTCATAAAGACCTTTTATATGCCCATTGTGGCTATGATCCATGGCATGTTGTGATGGATTCTTTTGGAAATGAAGGAAGGATTTTCCCTTATTTCCATGTTTAGTCAGCCGGGACATGAGCAAGTGGATTCAATTTAATTTTAAAACATATTTCAGGTTGGTATCAGAGCCACGGAGTTAAATGAGCCAAGTTTAAGATCGCTTCAAGCTCTGGTTGGTTTTGGCACCAAAAGGCAAATAAATTTGGACTTATTTTGCTAATTTCGAGTTATGATAAAATTAGCCAGGATATGACTCAAATTGTTTCAAGATAGTGCCAATGGTATCAAGATGATGCTATGACATATTCCAAAAGTCTCAGATCATTTCTTAAAGTTGTGTGTGCGTGGATTAGTTCGCATTATTTGAAGGCATAGTTGTAGTGTGTTTCAAATGCAATTGGAAGTCATAAACAAAATTGCTTTAAATTAGGGTTAATTGTTCCCCAAACCATGATTTAATTTGTTGAGAGTTAGTGTCAATATGTGATGTTGGCTGTGATCAAAGAGTTCTATGCCATGATTAGTATGTTCATGCCACGCTTGGAACATTCTCAAATTATGATGAAGCTGTTTCAAAGTTATAAATCTAGTGGTCTGGGGTTTATTCATATTATGGTATCTGAATCCGTGTTTAAGTTTACTAAGCCATAGCTGCGTATTTCTTTAAGCTCCGGCTGAGTCTTCAAGCTAAGTTTAATTTATGGATTTTGTTTGGAACAAGCTTAATTGCCAAGTCATAAAGGTTAAAGTTTTAAGAATCTTTGGTGATTGAATAAGTCTTAAAGAAGGATGATTTATGGTGAACATTTTCTCATATGAACTGTAGGGCAATGTTTAACAAAAGAATATGATGAAGTCATACATTATGCATCCTAATGTTTATGAGATTACACATATTTTTTCAAAAAAACATAAAATGACAGTGAGCATTCTACAACTAAAGCAGCAGCAGTATCCAAATGCAATGAACCCTGAATCTTAAAAAGGTACACTTTATAAGTTCTTCATCCTGCCCATCTAATAGTCCGTAAGCCACCAAAAGAAACATGTAGTTCCCTGCAATTTACAGTAGAATGGTTTAGTTTCCTCAAATCAAAACCAGATGATATCATGTGATCCCAGTTATCAATTGCACATTGTACAACATAGTAGTATACCAAAATAATAGAAATACAAGGGGATACAATCCATACATGACAGAGGAAGTAAAACATCATCATAACAAATGCAATGCCTTCATGGAGTAAAGTAGAAATCAGGCTAACCTCAGTTTAAGTCCCTCGTGCTTAAGCCGTGACCATCATTGTTGAGTTCTTCACCAACATGAGCTTCACGTCAAATCTTTTCACCTTCAAGTTTATAATTTTGTCATATGAGTAGTGCATACAAGGTTCAATGAAAAGAAACACATAATTAGTAACATCCGCCGTCACGACCAAATAAACTCTCGCGTGTGCCATCCTTCAAGAAGTCGCGCCAAATACATGTGAAATAAAGAGACGTGAGGGATTAGTTTAAATTCGATAATCCACATATCAAGGTACCATATAGCCAGCTTACCGACAAGGCACACCACCTTCAAGCTTCATGTTCTTCCATCCTATGACCAAGACCTGCAAGCATTACAGATTATCACAGGACCAAGATAAATATGAAGCCCAAACTAATCCAATTGAGGCACCAGCCAGTTTTCATTGAAAAGGATTGACGTGTAAAAAAACTCAGAACCTTGTTTGCCTCATCTCTGAGTATTGATTAGGCTGCCCCAGACGGTGTTGTCGCCAAGCTAGAACTTAGTCTTGAAGCCGTATGCACATGAAAAAGGAACAATACAAAGAATTAGCGTTCCAGAAAGTAATGCTGCGTAAGATGAAATAAGAGCTATAAAACACAACAACACATAATAGGCCATATGAATGTATAATGAAAACAAGGTGTTGTCCAATACCGTTAGACCTGCAAAATTGATCTTTCTAATTCATCTGTCATAGGTTCCATTCCAAGTCTTTAATCACATCAAGCTGCTCTATCCCATTCCAATGTCCTTAGTTGGTGCTCTCACAAATGTACATGGAAATAAGATGAACAAACGATTAGTACAAATGGGACCACAGTTTCAGATGGCACAAACTAACAAAAAAAAGAAGCAAACTCAGAACATGGCAGCAAGTACAGCAGGACAGATTCACGAAAATAGGAAAACATTACTTGGAATCAAAAAGGGCATGGCAGACATCCCAAAACCAAAGATGCTTCAACCAGTTTGTAAATCAAAACCCTAATTGAATCTTATATATAAATATATATATATATATACTCTATGTTTTCGTTCTGAAGGAAGGCGGAAGCAGAGAAAAAGAAAACCCTAAAGTTCTACACAAAAATATACACGTAAAAGTTTGGAGAAGAACCTTACCCAAAACTTGAAAAGCTCCAAGCTTTCAGGTCACTGAAAAGGAGATAGAAAGAGTTAGAGGACGATAACATTAAGGCGGGCCAGTAGAAGGGGAAATCGGAAATTACCTTCACCGGAAAAGCATCCGGTCGGATTTGTTTCGACCCAGGTATTTCTTTCCTACCTTTTAAACTGTTTTGCTTGATTGGAGATCTTTGTATGGTTCAAGTTTATTTTCCATGTAGTTTGAGTTGTTTTCGTCGTTGTTCTCGTATCTAGGGTTTCGGTTGGGATTGGGATTTGAGATTTTGAGGATGAGTTAGTAGAAATCAAATCCAGATTTGGACTCAGGGGGCGTTTTAGTGTGAGATTTGAGGTTTGGTCTGGTGATTGGTCGGAGAAGAGGGGTGGCGCCGCCATCCACCATCCTCTCCGGCGGGTTTTTTTTGTACAAGTAAGAGATGAGAGATGAGAGAGTTAGAAGATGGAGAGAGATAGGTCAGAGTAAGAAGGATAACGGTCCTGTTTATTTCCCATTCATCATGTGATTGTGTGAGGTGGCGGGTTACGCCGGTGACAAGTGTCACCGGCCCGGACCCTTCTAGTGTCCCCATGCGGTTCACCCCTGTTTGACTTGCAGACTGACCCATTTATTTTTTATTTCTACTAACTTTTTTTTAAAATATTCAAAAGACGTTCTTTAATTTTAAAAAAATTCTGAACTATTATCAATTTAATTAATTTTATTAAAATATTTTATTTAATAATAATTAATTTACTTAATGATTAATATTATTAAATAATTAATTTTAATTTGATTAATTATTTTAAATTAGCTTTTTTCTTTTAAATTCTAGGACAATGTAAAAATACTTAATTTTATTTTTCTATTTTAATGTAATAATTATCTTAATGACCTATCTTTTCATTAATTTAAAAAAAATAATCTAATAATTTAGTTTAGTTTCTTTTCTCTTACTAACCTTAGTTAATTAGGTTAACACGTCTAGATTAGCCTATCTCCCATTCTATTTAGGTTATTATTTTCTCTTGTGATGTTTTACATGCCTTATTATCGTATCTCAATTACATTTATGTTATTTACATGCTCAAACCAATTATTTTCAAACTAATATCTTGACTTAATGTCAAGCCCATTTTCAAATACCTTTGTAAGCCGGTTGTTTTTACGATCGCCATCGACCTTATAGCCTCCTCTTGGGCTTTGTACAACGATATTTGCCACAAATTTCCCAAATAAAATTAAAATCTAATTCTTTTCCAAACTTGATCCAATATCAAGTATCTTCAAACAAATGTAATTAATCATCAACTTTCATTAGCACTTAATTATATCAAATCCTCATACTCTCCTTGTAAGTCGAGTGCTTTAGTCTCGCCATCAACCTTATCCTATACCCATAGGACCTCCTATCCATTAGTTCAATCGTGCTCGTTCCAACACGCAAATTTCAGACCTTGATTCATATCAAACAATTTTCTTTAAGTCAAACTAAAATACTTAACAACTATTTAAACACAATTTAAATATTAGATGAAAAAGAGAGAGTCCCAAGTCTTTGGTTCTCTCTCCCAATTGTTTGGGTCCGAGGAGTCTTTCTTAAGCTCGAACAATTGTCTTCTAAAAACTTTCTAAAAACGATAAACTTATTCGAGTCTATTTTTCTAAACACTTAGGATGAAAAAGAGAGTGTTCCAAGTCTTTGGCTCGCTTTCCCGATTACTTAAGGTCCAAGAAGTCTTTCTTGAGCTTTGAGTAATCGTCATCCGATTAATACACTCTAATTATATTAAATATCTTTTATAATATTAGATGATAAAAGGAGAGAGCTCCAAGTCTTTGGTTCTCTCCCCCGATTATTTGAGGTCCGAGAAGTCTTTCTTAAGCTTCGAGTAATCCTCATCTATTAAAATAATTTAACCACATCCTATCTTTCAAACGTCATTCAAACAACTCCTTTTTGCGATGAAAAAGAGAGTGTTCCAAGTCTTTGGTTCGCTTTCCCGATTACTTAGGTCCGAGAAGTCTTTCTTAAGCTTCAAGTAATCGTCATCCGTTCAACTTATTCAAACCATATTCAATTCTATCCTTTCGCCTTTGAGGTTGAAAAAGAGAGAGCTCCAAGTCTTTGGTTCACTCTCCCGATTACTTGGGTCCGAGAAGTCTTTCTTGAACTTCAGGTAGTCGTCACCTCTAGTTAAATATCCCAATACTTACAAACACTATTCCTCGCCCTCGCGCGACCTACCATTCAAATAATTCTTTTACCAAGAACATTGTTTAGTCCCTTCTTCCGCGCATAACAAACTTGCGCTTTAGCCTCCCCTAGCGAGCAAACAAGCCAACGTTAGCTGTTAGAATGCGACCCAAATTCTCATTCATTCCAAACACAAACCTTTTAGCAAACCGTAAGCCGAACTACGGCTACTCTGATTTCTCATATCCGTTGAGAATACGTAGGCATAGGATTGCGATGATCCTAGCGAGCACATTCCCCACAATTCCAAACCTTTACCCGTAGTCCCACGAACTACGAATGCTCTGATTTTCCACTTCTTATAAGTGAAGATATGTAGGCACAAGGGCCCCAATCCTTGGCGAGCACCCTATCTTAATAATCACCCCTTTTCCCATTAGCAAGAAATTCCTTAGAAGATAAACAAACATAGTTAACTTTCTCTCGCGAATCGAATCAAGAGGTTCCCGTTGAGTACAACGGACGTAGAGGGTGCTAATACCTTCCCTCTATGTAATCGACTCCCGAACCTAGAATATTGGTTGCGATGACCATGTTCTTATCTCCTTAAAGGTTTTATCGATATTTTCCTATTCCATCCTTGGAATGAATAAAGTTCGGTGGCGACTCTGTTTCGAATAGTATTTTCCGCGTCCATCGCGAGGATCGTATTTTTCGAGGTACGACAGATGGCGACTCTGCTGGGGACCTGCATAGCCCTATGCTAGAGAGAGTCAAGCCTAACTTAACTCGATTCGCAAGAGTTGGATCCGCTTGTTTGTGAATCTTCTTTTATTTGTTTGCTTGTCTTATTTATTTTTTTATTTACCTGCTTGCTTTTATATATCTTATTATTGTTGCTTGTGACACTATTGGGGTTCTCTGATTTTGGGAATTTTGTGAGATGACTCTACACCCGAGTCCGAGAAAAAATATAGGATTAGAATGGTGGTTGTGTAGTGGAATCCCTCGAGGAGTCTTTCTCATTGGGAGGAAGCGAAAGCCCCGCTTAGAGTTGATTCCCTAAGGATGTTATTGCCGTGGTGAGTCTTTGCCATGGCAGTAGCATTTTTGAGGTTGAATCTATAACTCTAAGGACCGTTTACCCCTTTTCCATGGTGATGGGTAGTGTTAACTCATGAGGATCACTCCTTTATGGGTTGATGCGAACGCCCCAATCAGATGAGATCCCTTGAACGTATCGTTATTTTGACAATGATATTTTCAACCTCGATCTATGACTCTGAGGTCCCTTTAAGAAACCTTGGACTCAATGGTTGTGTAGTAGAGGCTTACGAGGAGTCTTTCTCGTGGGACGATACGAAAACCTCACCTAGAAGAGACTCTTTCATAAGTGTTATTGTTGGATGAATCTTCACCTTAGCAATAATATTTTTGAAGGACCTATGACTCTAGGCACTTACCCGTATAGAACTTACCCATGGGATTTCAGGAATCCGAGAACTTTTAACTTCAGATTTGTTTTGGTTACATCCGTCCTTGCATCTACATCATACTCATACCATAACATTTACTTTTTGATTTTCAGGGAATTTAAGAATTATATTGTCAACATACAGGAATTATGGGAAGCAACGTCAGGTGCCCACTTCCTTACAACTTTAAGAGACCGAAATTGGAAGACTTGCGCGGTTTGGTTTCTCGTATCCCTACTGTATTCAGAATTAACTTTACGAAGGATTATGGCAGGATTATTCGCCTGTTAATGCAAGATGTGGATTCTAAGGCACTTATCACTTTGGCTCAGTTCTATGATTCTCCTTTAAGGTGTTTCACGTTTCAAGATTTTCAGCTAGCGCCAACATTGGAAGAATTTGAGAAACTAGTGGGTATTCCTATGAAGGATAAGTTGCCATTTGTAGGAGTGAAAGAAGATTTGGAAGACAAAGTAATTGCTGGTGCGCTTCACATGGATAAGAGGGACATCATTGATAATTGGAAGGCTAAAGGTGGAGTTAAAGGACTTCCTCTCAAGTTCCTTATAAACAAAGCTGATGCACTTATTAAGGCCCAAAGTTGGGATGCTTGCTATGCAGTGGTGGCTTTAGCTATTTATGGAATCATTTTATTCCCTAACATAGATGATTTTGTAGACATGACGGCTATTCATGTTTTCTTAACCAAAAATCATGTGCCAACCCTTCTGGCTGATGCCTACTATTACTTGAGTTGGAGGAGTGAAAGGAAAGGTGGCTCCATTGTTTGTTGCGCCCCTCTCTTGTACCAGTGGTTGCATTTGCACATGCCTACTAAAGGACCATTTGTCGATCGAGATGATGATAGTTGGGCTCAAAGAATGGTGTCGCTTAGATCTGCTGATCTCTCTTGGTATTCACAAGACTTTGAGGAAGTTATCACTAGTTGTGGTGAGTTTCCCAATATCCCGCTAATAGGAACTCGAGGCTGTATTAATTCTAATCCGATGTTATCAGTTAGGCAGCTTGGGTACCCTATGGTAGCACCTCCTGAGAAAAATGACCTTAAAGCCTTCTTGATGCACGACTTAGGGTCTGAGAACCCTGATTTATTCAGAAAGATTACAAGAGCTTGGAAGACCATTAAGAAGAAAGGAAGAAATGAATTGGGAAGAAGAAATGGTATAACTAAAGAGCCTTACTTTGTATGGGTTAGGGAGAGGGCCAATGAGGTCAAGATGCCTTTTAAAGAAAAGGTATATGAGCCTGTGCCTGAACCTAAACCTACTCATATTCCAATAGAAGAAGCTGAAGACCTCAAAGCTACCATAGATAAATTGTTGAAAGAGAATGAGAACCTTAAGGTGAGACTTCAAGAAGTCACCAGAGAGAAAAATGATATGAAGTGGGAGCTCCAGCGCAAGAACACCCAGTTAGAGGCAGTAAGGAAGAAAGCTGACGAAGAAGAGCATCGAAAGAAAAAGGTTAAGGTATGTCTTGAACAGTCCGATAGCAAGGTGAGGAGGCTGAAAGAAGAACTAGACAGGGTTAGGAGGAAATGTGTTCAAAATGAAGACTGCTGGCTTGCGGCTACCAAAAGAAACAAGACAATCCGAGAGGAGATGGGAGCAGAAATCCATAAGCTAGACACTGCTTTACGCCAGTCAAGAGCTACTGAAATAGAGGAACACGGGCTCAAAGAAGGGGCTTTAAGGGTTGCTCAGGTTAAGCCTGCTGATTGGGACAAGGTGTGCATAGAGTTAAACTCTGTCAAGAACTATGCAGCTGACTTGAAGTAGCAAATAAAAAATGTCCTAGCAGATAAAGCCATATGGTCTGCTGCAAGAGAGAAAACGGCTAGTGATTTTAAGGGATATGAGAGGTCTATCCATATACTAATAGCTGACCGAGACATGTATCACAACAAACTCAACGGTCTAATCGAGTTCTGCAACTGGTTGACCAAGGATCTGGTTTGGAAGCACAGGGATGCTATGGAAGCGATGGATGATTCTACTCCCCACGGTATCTGTGACTTTCTGCGCACGTGGAAGGGCATGTTGAGCAGGTTCAAAGAAGAGTTAGAATAACGTGAGGCCCAAAGGCCAAGAGTTTGAAGTTCATTTATTCTTATTAATTAAACATTATGGGCTGTATTTTGAATAATCTTCCTTTTTGTATCACATGAATATTATCCTTCTATGAATGAATGTGGTTTAACTTGTTTTCAATTTTCTTGTGTATGTTAAGCAATTAATTCGAGAATTCCCTGAAAAGCAAATGCATACCATCTTGCATATCATGGTACACATCCTTTTTTTTTCAACACCGCACGATTCTAAATTTCTACCCTTTGCGTCCATCAGATTTGATCTAAGCTGACTATTCGACATCGTTACGAAACTCGACGCAATTACCAAATGACGCTGGAACAGATGGAAGAGACTCATAACACCATGAGAGGTGACATCGACGCTCTCAAGATGAAGATGGACCAGCTACTGGAGACAATGCTGACATTAGCCCCAAAAGAAAACAATGCTGAGACTTTTGCTGATGCCAAGAAGGCGGCTGACAATATAGGAACTTCTGGGATTGTTAAAACTCCCCACGTGGACCTTGTCGACCATTCCACTTCCGCGCGTCAGGGCTCTGAAGCAGACATGGATGAACAATATGATGCTTTCTACCAACCTCCACCACCTCCTCCTCAACACAATATGGGGGTTACTAATGACCTTGCTGCAGATAGACTACGAACTGTTGAAGAGAAAATCAAGTCATTGGAAATCAAAAAGACTCCAGGGTTGGATGCTGTTGACATGTGCCTAGTTCCGGGATTGGTGATACCGAAGAAATTCAAAGTCCCAGACTTTGAGAAGTACAAGGGGGTCAGCTGCCCCAAAACCCATCTGAGAGCGTACTGTCGCAAGATGGCGGCTCACATTGATAACGACTTGATCTTAATACATTACTTCCAAGATAGCCTCAGTGGGGCATCATTGGAATGGTATATGCAGTTAGAAAAAGGACAAATCAGTACGTGGAGAGATCTGACAGATGCATTTTCACAACATTATCAGTATAATACTGATTTGGCACCGAATCGCATGCAGCTGCAAGATATGACTCAACGTAACAATGAGTCATTTAAAGAGTATGCCCAAAGATGGAGGGAGTTGGCTGCCCGTGTTCAACCACCATTGCTGACTAAGGAGTTAACTGACATGTTTATGGGAACTCTACAACCTCAGTACTTGGATCGCATGCTTGGGTCCAGTTTCCCTAACTTTGCTGAAGTGGTGTCAGTAGGTGAAAGAATCGAGAGCACTTTGAAAAAGAACAAGGCTGCAGTCCCAATGAATGGAGGAAGAAAGCCTTTTGTGAAGAAAAGGGAAGATGAAACTAATGTCGTGATGAGGGGGGTGAGGAGATAGAGCTCCAGTGGACATCCAATATCCACAAGTAGCTGCAGTAGCCCAAGCTCCTTATCAACAGCCAACCCAACAGCAGAATCAGTAGCAGAATTATTAGAGAGTTCCTCCACCGCAATATTAGAATGCTCCGACTCAAAGACAGCAAAGGCTGAGACCGCCAAGAAGACAACTTAACCCGTTGCCTATGTCATATGGACAAATTTTTGCTCAGCTAAATCAGAGTGGACACTTAACGTTGCAAGATTTACGTCCAGCAATCTTTTCGTACCCTCTTGGGTACGATGCGAATGCCCATTGCGAGTTTCATAAGAGAGCCCCTGGACACTCCATAGACAACTGCTATGCGTTTCAGAACAGGGTGCAAGACTTGATAGAGTCCAAAGATCTCACTTTTACATCTAGAGGTGCCAATATTATGAAGGATCCGTTACCTAAACATGGAGGTCCTTCTGTCAATGCTGTGGAAGAGAGTAGTGGTTTGAGACTAATTACAAATGTTGAAGATGTCCGTACTCCGATGGCCGTTATTGGAGAACAATTGAAGAGAAATGGGATGATTCCCCAAAAAGAAGTGGAGAATTTCACTGACGAAGTGGTGAAGAGACATTTACAAAGGTTCATAGAACATGGGATGATACAAATAGAACAAAGAGATTTGAACGTGTCTGCTATTGATATTCAATATGATGAAACAAGTGCTTATCCGACAAGGCGACTTCGACCAGCGCCAGTAGTCTTGTAGTATGATCCTTTGGAAGCCTTTCAACAGAGGCCCGCCCGACCAGCACCCGTGATTATGCAATATGATGAAGATGACGTCAATAGACAAAAAGCAGCACGACCAGCTCCGGTGGTAATAGAGTATTCTGTCAATGAATCTGAGCCCAAAGTTTTTAAATAGAGGCCAGAGAGACTAGTGATTGAGTATGACGCTGCCAAATGCGATGCAGTTATTGGGCCTAGTGGGATGACCCGTAGCGGTCGTTTATTTGACGTCAAACCAGTGGAAGTGACAGCTAGGAATAAAGAGAAAGCTACAGTCGAACTGCCAAGTGTTGAGCCACCTATTGAGGTATCATCACCAAAGACAGCGGTTACGCCAAAGGAAGCTGAGGAGTTTTTGAAGATCGTCAAAAAAAGTGACTATAAAGTGATTGATCAACTAAACCAGACTCCTGCCAGAATTTCCATGCTCTCGTTGTTACTCAGTTCAGAGGCCCACAGGTTATCTTTAATGAAGGTGTTGAGCGCTGCGCACATTGCTAAAGACATCACCGTAGCCCAGTTCGATGATGTGATAGCTAGCGTAACAACCAGAAACTTTCTTGGGTTTAATGATGATGACCTGACTGCAGAGAAAAGAAACCACAATAAAGCTCTCCATATTTCTATCAAGTGTCAAGACACATTGATATCCCGAGTCTTAGTGGATACAGGTTCTTCTTTAAATGTGCTTCCTAAGATCACCCTGGAGAGATTGCCAGTAAGAGGAGTTAGCATGAAGCCGAGTGCTCTGGTAGTCAAAGCTTTTGATGGTTCTAGGCGTGCTGTGATTGGCGATGTGGACTTGCCAATAAAAATCGGACCAACTGTCTTCACCATTACTTTCCAAGTAATGGATATTTATCCAGGGTACATTTGTCTATTAGGGAGACCTTGGATCCACTATGCAGGAGCTATTACCTCCACCCTTCACCAAAAGCTAAAATTTGTCAGTAATGACAAGGTAGTTCAGATTGGAGGAGAGGAGGATATCTTGGTAAGCCACTTGACGTCCTTCAGGTACATTGAAGTTGAAGGGGAAATGGTGGAAACGCCTTTTCAGTCGTTTGAAATGGTGAATACATTAGCGGTGCAGCGAATTTCAGATAGTCGGAGTTCAAGATCAGCAATGGCCTCTTATGAAGAGGCTAAGATGGTTGTAGACGAAGGGAACACCCAAGGCTGGGGCAAAATGGTGGAAGTGGCTGAAAAGTTCAACAAATTTGGGCTAGGATACCATCCTTCATCCAACACTGTGACAATTGTATATGGCAAGAAGCAGATTCCTCCTGTAGCAGAAGTTTTCAAGAGCGCTGGGCATATCTTCGATCATACCTCCGCCATGGTAATTGAAGATGAGGTTGATGACAAAGAAGCCTCCGCAAGCTGGATCCGACAGGCTGAACCTGGTGAAGAATTGAAGAAATGGAAGACCATCGAAATACCCCAATTCTTCCCTCTTCAAAAGTAAAGTTTTAATTGATTTTCAAAACCCTACGCTCTGCCCAAGGCGTAGTGGAGCTTTGTATCGGGCCCCCTGATGTTTCGAAACATGTTTAACATGAATAAATTTTGATTTGCATTCAATTTTTGCTCATTTTCTTTTCTACTTTTTCATAATTAATGGCATTTCTTTCACGCATTCACTTTCCTAAATAAGCTGCATAAATCATAAACATGCAGAGACACTACCGAGGTCCTTGATATCGACACTGCTATAGGCCTTTATGGTTTTGATTGTCCAGTATACCGAGCGGATGAGGAAGACGAGGATGAGCTCCCCAACGAATTGGCTAGGTTACTGCAGCAAGAAGAGAAGGTCATTATGCCGCATAAAGAGGATGTCGAGGTTATCAACCTAGGTTCAGAAGAAAATAAAAGGGAGATAAAAGTTGGAGCGTCTCTTCAAGATGCTGTCAAGGTAAAGTTGGTAGGGCTCCTCCGAGAATATGCTAATGTATTCGCATGGTCGTATCAGGACATGCCTGGTCTAGATACGAACATCGTTGTACACAAGTTGCCACTCAAAGAAGAGTGTCATATCGTCAAGCAGAAGTTGAGAAGAACTCGTCCCGATATGGCTCTGAAAATCCGTGATGAGGTCCGAAAATAATTCGATGCAGGGTTCTTAGCAGTGGCCAAATATCCGCAATGGGTTGCAAATATCGTTCTAGTGCCGAAAAAGGATGGAAAGGTCCGCATGTGTGTGGATTACCGTGACTTAAACAGAGCAAGTCCTAAAGATGATTTTCCATTACCTCATATTGATGTGTTGGTAGATAATACGACTCAGTTCTCCATTTTTTCCTTCATGGATGGATTCTCTGGTTACAATCAAATCAAGATGGATCCAGATGACATGGAAAAAACCACGTTCATTACACCATGGGGAACATTCTGTTACAAGGTAATGCCATTTGGATTGAAGAATGCTGGGGCAACATACCAACGTGCAATGGTAACACTCTTTCATGATATGATTCATAAAGAGATCGAAGCGTACGTTGACGACATGATTGTTAAGTCCCAGACTGAAGAGGAGCATTTGGGTAATTTGGAAAAGTTGTTCGCTAGACTGAGGAAATTCAAGTTGAGACTTAATCCCAACAAATGTACGTTTGGGGTGCAGTCTGGAAAGTTGTTGGGCTTTATCGTAAGCCAGAAAGGGATTGAGGTGGATCCTGATAAAGTAAGGGCGATTCAGGACATGCCTGCACCAAAGACCGAAAAGGAGGTCCGTGGATTTCTAGGGAGGTTGAATTATATCGCAAGATTTATTTCACATCTCACAGCCACTTGCAAGCCAATTTTTAAATTACTCAGAAAAGATCAGCCGGTTGTATGGAATGATGAATGCCAAGGGGCATTTGATGCAATCAAAGAATATTTGCAAGAACCACCGATCTTGATACCACCAGTTCCTGGAAAGTCGCTCATTATGTACTTAACTATGCTAGAAGAATCCATGGGTTGCGTATTAGGACAACAAGATGATTCATGCAAGAAAGAGCATGCTATATACTACCTCAGCAAAAAATTTAACGACTGTGAGACTAGATACTCTTTGCTTGAGAAAACTTGTTGTGCACTTGCATGGACTGCTAGACGACTCAGACAATATATGCTGACGCACACCACATACTAAATCTCCAAGATGGATCCAATCAAATACATCTTCGAGAAACCTGCTCTTACCGGTAGGATAGCCCGGTGGCAAATGCTCCTATCGGAATATGACATCCAATACGTCACTCAAAAAGCTATTAAGGGCAGTGTGTTAGCAGATCATTTGGCCCACCAGCCTGTGGAAGAGTACCAGCCTTTGAGATTTGACTTTCCAGATGAGGATATCATGATGGCAAAAGATTACGAGGAGCCAGGGCCAGATGAAGGGCCAGAACCAGGAGAGCGATGAACTCTTATGTTCGATGGTGCTTCTAACTCTTATGGACACGGAATTGGGGCAGTGATTACATCTCCCAAAAATTTTCACTTGCCATTTACGGCCAAACTTTGTTTCCCGTGCACTAACAATATGGTTGAGTACGAGGCGTGTATACTAGGGCTAGAAGAAGCCATTGACTTGAGAATCAAAACTCTCGATGTGTTTGGAGATTCTGCTCTGGTAATTTACCAGATAAGAGGCGATTGGGATACAAAGCATGAGAATTTAATTCCATACCGGGATTATGTGGCCAAATTGCTTCCCCGATTCGATGATATCACTTTTGCTCACATACCTCGAGAAGAGAATCAAATGGCTGACGCTTTGGCAACTCTGGCATCCATGTACAAGTTGATATGGCCTAACCATAGACCATCTATTGATTTACGATGCTTTGAAGAGTCCGCGCATTGCTTGACTGCTGATAAAGACGCAGATGAAAAGCCGTGGTTTTATGATATAAAGCGATATCTTGAAAAGCACGAATATCCTGAAGGAGCCCTGGGTATCGACAAAAGAACTTTGCGAAGATTGGCATCCAACTTCTTCCTCAACGGAAATGTATTGTATAAGCACAACTATGACACTGTTTTTCTTAGATGTGTGGAGAAACGTGAAGCTGAACAGATTCTAAAAGACATTCATGAGGGCTGCTTTGGAACTCATGCGAACGGACATACCATGGCAAAGAAAATATTGAGAGCGGGCTATTATTGGCTTACCATGGAAGCAGATTGTTATCATCATGCCCGAACTTGTCACAAGTGCCAAATATACTCTGATAAGATTAATGTACCCACCACTCCATTGAACGTCTTAACCTCACCATGGCCCTTCTCCATGTGGGGAATAGATATGATTGGGATGATTGAACCGAAAGCTTCAAACGGACATCGCTTCATACTTGTGGCCATAGACTATTCCACCAAGTGGGTTGAAGCTGCTTCATATACCAACGTTACTAAGCAAGTAGTCGCTCGCTTCTTGAAATACAACATTATATGCAGATATGGAGTGCCTAACCGCATCATCACCGACAATGGGTCGAATCTCAACAACAAAATGATGGACGAGTTGTGCGCCAGTTTTAAAATAGAACACCATAACTCAACACCATATAGACCCAAAATGAATGGAGCCGTAGAATCAGCCAATAAAAATATCAAGAAAATAATCTAGAAGATGGTGGTCACGTACAAAGATTGGCACGAGATGTTACCCTTTGCACTACACGGCTACCGCACTTCAGTACAAACTTCAATAGGGGCAACTCCCTACTCGTTGGTTTATAGCATGGAGGCAGTTCTCCCAATAGAGGTCGAAATCCCTTCGCTGAGGGTTTTAATGGAAGCTCAACTTGATGAAGGCGAATGGGTAAAGACGAGGTTTGAAGAACTTAATCTCATTGAGGAAAAGCGCTTGACAGCCATATGCCACGGCCAGCTTTATCAGAGGAGAATGAAGAGAGCCTTCGACAAAAGAGTGCATCCCAAGACATTCACACAAGGAGACTTAGTACTCAAGAGGATCATGGCTATGTATAATGAATCTAGGGGGAAATGGACGCCAAACTACGAAGGCCCATATGTGGTAACAGAAGCATTCTCTGGTGGTGCCCTAAAGCTCGCAACCATGGATGGGGAGGAGTTACCTTATCCAGTGAATGCAGATTTGGTCAAACGATACTTTGCCTAAAAAAGTGGAATGATAAAGCCGCTAAGTCGAAAACCTGAAAGGGCGACTTAGGCAAAATTGGCTATCCCGGTGAACCGAAAACCCGAAAGGGCGATTCAGGCAAAAATTAGGGATAAAATAAGAATAGGCCCGCTGAGTTGAAAACCCGAAAGGGCGGCTCAGGCAAAAAAGGGCGTCCCGGTGGATTGAAAACCCGAAAGGGCGATCCAGGCAAAAGTTAGGGGCAAAATTCCAAGGCAAAGTATCCATTATGCATGATCACTTGACCCTAGTACATAATCAAGAGACATAATTGATCCGGCCATTTTTCTATGAAGCAAGGTGTTGAAGACTTCCAAAGTCATAGGGATTATAGCAATGTCGAAACTCAAAGGAACTCTGATTTTTGCCATTATGTTTTTCTTGCACTGTAATCACCTCATTAAGGGATTACATCTTTGTATATTTACCCATTCAAGGGTCAAATCAATATAAAGAGAGATTTCTCAATTAAATTGTGCTCACTCTTTTACTTTATCTGATTGTTTGCAAATTAATTTTATTTTGATAATTTGTGTTCGAAACTTCAGCTAAAAAATAAATAAAAATAAAAATATAACTTTTGACAAGGTATAGAGCTTGTTTTGATGTTCGAAGATAGTGGGGAGGATAGATGATCTCCAAGAAAAATGTCAACAGGTAGAAGCATTGAATTAGTCGTCAGCTGCCCAAGCTTGTCATCATGAAAAGCTTTGCCTTTCTAAAGGGTTTATATGATGTGGTTCCCCCCAGCATCGAGTTCAAGAGCTAAACTGGGGCAATCAATTCCCCCGGTCGTCATGGAGTATCTAAATCTGGGATGTCGAGTAGTCTAATCCTCTCACTACCCCACAGAAAGCCCAATCTTTTATTGGCAACTACAAAAAGCCACTCCAATTGGCACCTTAAATTCACCCTAAAAGTCCAGTCTTCATTGGCAACCACTAAAAGTCCACCCTCGTTGGCATCCTCAATAACCAAAGTCCAAACCATTTGGCAACTACCAAATCCAATCCCTGGTGATGTCCCCAACAGGATTTTATCCTCGGCATACCTGGTCGCTGCATTATCATAAGCATGACATACAACCTCATATCATAATCATATCAAGCATTAGCACATCATTTGCATACGCATCTTGCACTCCCTAGCAGTTGCATTTCTAGTTGCATGTTTGTGCACCATAATGCATAGCATCGCTGCCCTTATCAGCATAGCATAGCATCATAGCAGGACCCAGGATTGGTTTGCGAGCATCTTGGCCAGCCCTCCAGTGAAGTCGACAGTATTTCTCTGAAAAGAGTTGATACCCCGCGAGTTCAAGGAATTTTACTCCCCAGCAAGTCATTCTTCAACCATGAAGTTGATAATGATAGACCCCAGCAACTGCTGCTCTTATGGCTCCCCAAGCAGAGATTATCTTAAAAAGGTTTCTTGAAGGTTTTCCCCTACAGAGTTTAGACAACGATGTTCCTCTAATAGGAATTTTGCTCAACTATTCCCCAACATTGATCACTAGAGATACTGCTTTGGTATCATCGAAGAGTCTTATTGGATAAGATGCTGCTTCGACCACCCGAAGAATCTCATGTGTTTAGAGATACTGCTTTGGTATCATCGGAGAGTCTTATTGGATAAGATGCTGCTTCGACCACCCAAAGAATCTCAAGTTTTCAGAGATACTGCTTTGGTATCATCGAAGAATCTTATTAGATAAGATGCTGCTTCGACCACCCGAAGAATCTCATGTGTTTAGAGATACTGCTTTGGTATCATCGAAGAGTCTTATTGGATAAGATGTTGTTTCGACCACCCGAAGAATCTCATGTGTTTAGAGATACTGCTTTGGTATCATCGAAGAGTCTTATTGGATAAGATGCTGCTTCGACCACCCAAAGAATCTCAAGTTTTCAGAGATACTGCTTTGGTATCATCGAAGAATCTTATTAGATAAGATGCTGATTCGACCACCCGAAGAATCTCATGTGTTTAGAGATACTGCTTTGGTATCATTGAAGAACCTTATTGGATAAGGGACTGCTTCGACCACCCGAAGAATCTCATGTGTTTAGAGATACTGCTTTGGTATCATCGAAGAACCTTATTGGATAAGGGACTGCTTCGACCACCCGAAGAATCTCATGTGTTTAGAGATACTGCTTTGGTATCATCGAAGAACCTTATTGGATAAGGGACTGCTTCGACCACCCAAAGAATCTCATGTGTTTAGAGATACTGCTTTGGTATCATCGAAGAATTTTATTGGATAAGATGCTGCTTCGACCACCCGAAGAATCTCATGTGTTTAGAGATACTGCTTTGGTATCATCAAAGAACCTTATTGGATAAGGGACTGCTTCGACCACCCGAAGAATCTCATGTGTTTAGAGATACTGCTTTGGTATCATCGAAGAACCTTATTGGATAAGGGACTGCTTCGACCACCCAAAGAATCTCATGTGTTTAGAGATACTGCTTTGGTATCATCGAAGAACCTTATTGGATAAGGGACTGCTTCGACCACCCGAAGAATCTCATGTGTTTAGAGATACTGCTTTGGTATCATCAAAGAATCTTATTGGATAAGATGCTTCTTCGACCACCCGAAGAATGTAAAATTTTGTTTCAAGATACTGCTTTGGTATCACGAGGAACCTTATTTGATAAGGTACTACTTCGTCAACCTAAGGAATCTCCTGTTTTGTTTGAAATATTGCTTCGACCACCCATAGAATGTCAGATTACCTTGTTCATCTTGTGCATACAGCCATCCCGTTCGGGTGTATCTTATCTCATTGCATTTTACTCGCTTGTCAGACAAATTTCAGGGTCTTCTTGTATCTAATTGACCTTCACCTTAAAATGAACTACATGCAGCAATTCATTTTCTCAGGTTTAAGACAATTAGATAGGGGCATCTGTTATATCCCAAATTTGTCCTACCCTATCATTTTCTAACACTAAGTACTTGTGCGGATTCATGATCTTTCTTTGGATGATCATCTAGCCTCTGGCCATGATCCTCTAAAGCTTTGTTCATAAAGACCTTTTATATGCCCATTGTGGCTATGATCCATGGCATGTTGTGATGGATTCTTTTGGAAATGAAGGAAGGATTTTCCCTTATTTCCATGTTTAGTCAGTCGGGACAAGAGCAAGTGGATTCAATTTGATTTTAAAACATATTTCAGGTTGGTATCAAAGCCACGGAGTTAAATGAGCCAAGTTTAAGATCGCTTCAAGCTCTGGTTGGTTTTGGCACCAAAAGGCAAATAAATTTGGACTTATTTTGCTAATTTCGAGTTATGATAAAATTAGCCAGGATATGACTCAAATTGTTTCAAGATAGTGCCTATGGTATCAAGATGATGCTATGACATATTCCAAAAGTTTCAGATCATTTCTTAAAGTTGTGTGTGCGTGGATTAGTTCGCATTATTTGAAGGCATAGTTATAGTGTGTTTCAAATGCAATTGGAAGTCATAAACAAAATTGCTTTAAATTAGGGTTAATTGTTCCTCAAACCATGATTTAATTTGTTGAGAGTTAGTGTCAATATGTGATGTTGGCTGTGATCAAAGAGTTCTATGCCATGATTAGTATGTTCATGCCACGCTTGGAACATTCTCAAATTATGATGAAGTTGTTTCAAAGTTATAAATCTAGTGGTCTGGGGTTTATTCATATTATGGTATCTGAATCCGTGTTTAAGTTTACTAAGCCATAGCTGCGTATTTCTTTAAGCTCCGGCTGAGTCTTCAAGCTAAGTTTAATTTATGGATTTTGTTTGGAACAAGCTTAATTGCCAAGTCATAAAGGTTAAAGTTTTAAGAATCTTTGGTGATTGAATAAGTCTTAAAGAAGGATGATTTATGGTGAACATTTTCTCATATGAACTGTAGGGCAATGTTTAACAAAAGAATATGATGAAGTCATACATTATGCATCCTAATGTTTATGAGATTACACATATTTTTTTCAAAAAAACATAAAATGACAGTGAGCATTCTACAACTAAAGCAGCGGCAATATCCAAATGCAATGAACCCTGAATCTTAAAAAGGTACACTTTATAAGTTCTTCATCCTGCCCATCTAACAGTCCGTAAGCCACCAAAAGAAACATGTAGTTCCCTGCAATTTACAACAGAATAGTTTAGTTTCCTCAAATCAAAACCAAATGATATCATGTGATCCCAGTTATCAATTGCACATTGTACAACATAGTAGTATACCAAAATAATAGAAATACAGGGGATACAATCCATACATGACAGAGGAAGTAAAACATCATCATAACAAATGCAATGCCTTCATGGAGTAAAGTAGAAATCAGGCTAACCTCAGTTTAAGTCCCTCATGCTTAAGTCGTGACCATCATTGTTGAGTTCTTCACCAACATGAGCTTCACGTCAAATCTTTTCACCTTCAAGTTTATAATTTTGTCATATGAGTAGTGCATACAAGGTTCAATGAAAAGAAACACATAATTAGTAACATCCGCCGTCACGACGAAATAAACTCTCGCGTGTGCCATCCTTCAAGAAGTCGCGCCAAATACATGTGAAATAAAGAGACGTGAGGGATTAGTTTAAATTCGATAATCCACATATCAAGGTACCGTATAGCCAGCTTACCGACAAGGCACACCACCTTCAAGCTTCCTGTTCTTCCATCCTATGACCAAGACCTGCAAGCATTACAGATTATCACAGGACCAAGATAAATATGAAGCCCAAACTAATCCAATTGAGGCACCAGCCAGTTTTCATTGAAAAGGATTGACGTGTAAAAAAACTCAGAACCTTGTTTGCCTCATCTCTGAGTATTGATCAGGCTGCCCCAGACGGTGTTGTCGCCAAGCTAAAACTTAGTCTTGAAGTCGTATGCACATGAAAAAGGAACAATACAAAGAATTAGCGTTCCAGAAAGTAATGCTGCGTAAGATGAAATAAGAGCTATAAAACACAACAACACATAATAGGCCATATGAATGTATAATGAAAACAAGGTGTTGTCTAATACCGTTAGACCTGCAAAATTGATCTTTCCAATTCATCTGTCATAGGTTCCATTCCAAGTCTTTAATCACATCAAGCTGCTCCATCCCATTCCAATGTCCTTAGTTGGTGCTCTCACAAATGTACATGGAAATAAGATGAACAAACAATTAGTACAAGTGGGACCACAGTTTCAGATGGCACAAACTAACAAAAAAAAAAGCAAACTCAGAACATGGCAGCAAGTACAGCAGGACAGATTCACGAAAATAGGAAAACATTACTTGGAATCAAAAAGGGCATGGCAGACATCCCAAAACCAAAGATGCTTCAACCAGTTTATAAATCAAAACCCTAATTGAATCATATATATATATATATATATATATATATATATATATATATATATATATATATATATATATATATATATATATATATATATATATATATATATATATATATATATATATATATATATATATATATATATATATATATATATATATATATATATATATATATATATATATATATAATCTATGTTTTCGTTCTGAAGGAAGGCGGAAGCAGAGAAAAAGAAAACCCTAAAGTTCTACACAAAAATATACACGTAAAAGTTTGGAGAAGAACCTTACCCAAAACTTGAAAAGCTCCAAGCTTTCAGGTCACTGAAAAGGAGGTAGAAAGAGTTAGATGACGATAACATTAAGGCGGGCCAGTAGAAGGGGAAATCGGAAATTACCTTCACCGAAAAAGCATCCGGTCGGATTTGTTTCGACCCAGGTATTTCTTTCCTACCTTTTGAACTGTTGTTGCTTGATTGGAGATCTTTGTATGGTTCAAGTTTATTTTCCATGTAGTTTGAGTTGTTTTCGTCGTTGTTCTCGTATCTAGGGTTTCGGTTGGGATTGGGATTTGAGATTTTGAGGATGAGTTAGTAGAAATCGAATCCAGATTTAGACTCAGGGGGCGTTTTAGTGTAAGATTTGAGGTTTGGTCTGGTGATTGGCCGGAGAAGAGGGGTGGCGCCGCCATCCACCATCCTCTCTGGCGGTTTTTTTTTGTACAAGTAAGAGATGAGAGATGAGAGAGTTAGAAGATGGAGAGAGATAGGTCAGAGTAAGAAGGATAACGGTCCTGTTTATTTCCCATTCATCATGTGATTGTGTGAGGTGGCGGGTTACGCCGGTGACAAGTGTCACCGGCCCGGACCCTTCTAGTGTCCCCATGCGGTTCACCCCTGTTTGACTTGCAGACTGACCCATTTATTTTTTATTTCTACTAACTTTTTTTTTAAAATATTCAAAAGACGTTCTTTAATTTTAAAATAATTCTGAACTATTATCAATTTAATTAATTTTATTAAAATATTTTATTTAATAATAGTTAATTTACTTAATGATTAATATTATTAAATAATTAATTTTAATTTGATTAATTGTTTTAAATTAGATTTTTTCTTTTAAATTCTAGGACAATGTAAAAATACTTAATTTTATTTTTCTATTTTAATGTAATAATTATCTTAATGACCTATCTTTTCATTAATTTTAAAAAAATAATCTAATAATTTAGTTTAGTTTCTTTTCTCTTACTAACCTTAGTTAATTAGGTTAACACGTCTAGATTAGCCTATCCCCTATTCTATTTAGGTTATTGTTTTCTCTTGTGATGTTTTACATGCCTTATTATCATATCTCAATTACATTTATGTTATTTACATGCTCAAACCAATTATTTTCAAACTAATATCTTGACTTAATGTCAAGCCCATTTTCAAATACCTTTGTAAGCCGGTTATTTTTACGATCGTCATCGACCTTATAGCCTCCTCTTGGGCTTTGTACAACGATATTTGCCACAAATTTCCCATATAAAATTAAAATCTAATTCTTTTCCAAACTTGATCCAATATCAAGTATCTTCAAACAAATGTAATTAATCATCAACTTTCATTAGCACTTAATTATATCAAATCCTCATACTCTCCTTGTAAGTCGAGTGCTTTAGCCTCGCCATCAACCTTATCCTATACCCATAGGACCTCATATCCATTAGTTCAATCGTGCTCATTCCAACACGCAAATTTCAGACCTTGATTCATATCAAACAATTTTTTTTAAGTCAAACTAAAATACTTAACAACTATTTAAACACAATTTCAATATTAGATGAAAAAGAGAGAGTCCCAAGTCTTTGGTTCTCTCTCCCAATTGTTTGGGTCCGAGGAGTCTTTCTTAAGCTCGAACAATTGTCTTCTAAAAACTTTCTAAAAACGATAAACTTATTCGAGTCTATTTTTCTAAACACTTAGGATGAAAAAGAGAGTGTTCCAAGTCTTTGACTCGCTTTCCCGATTACTTAAGGTCCAAGAAGTCTTTCTTGAGCTTTGAGTAATCGTCATCCGATTAATACACTCTAATTATATTAAATATCTTTTATAATATTAGATGAGAAAAGGAGAGAGCTCCAAGTCTTTGGTTCCCTCCCCCGATTATTTGAGGTCCGAGAAGTCTTTCTTAAGCTTCGAGTAATCCTCATCTATTAAAATAATTTAACCACGTCCTATCTTTCAAACATCATTCAAACAACTCCTTTTTGCGATGAAAAAGAGAGTGTTCCAAGTCTTTGGTTCGCTTTCCCGATTACTTAGGTCCGATAAGTCTTTCTTAAGCTTCAAGTAATCGTCATCCGTTCAACTTATTCAAACCATATTCAATTCTATCCTTTCGCCTTTGAGGTTGAAAAAGAGAGACCTCCAATTATTTGGTTTACTCTCCCGATTACTTGGGTCCGAGAAGTCTTTCTTGAACTTCAGGTAGTCGTCACCTCTAGTTAAATATCCCAATACTTACAAACACTATTCCTCGCCCTCGCGCGACCTACCATTCAAATAATTCTTTTACCAAGAACATTGTTTAGTCCCTTCTTCCGCACATAACAAACTTGCGCTTTAGCCTCCCCTAGCGTGCAAACAAGCCAACGTTAGCTGTTAGAATGCGACCCAAATTCTCGTTCATTCCAAACACAAACCTTTTAGCAAACCGTAAGCCGAACTACGGCTGCTCTGATTTCTCATATCCGTTGAGAATACGTAGGCATAGGATTACGATGATCCTAGCGAGCACATTCCCCATAATTCCAAACCCTTACCCGTAGTCCCACGAACTACGAATGCTCTGATTTTCCACTTCTTACAAGTGAAGATACGTAGGCACAAGGGCCCCAATCCTTGGCGAGCACCCTATCTTAATAATCACCCTTTTCCCATTAGCAAGCAATTCCTTAGAAGATAAACAAACATAGTTAACTTTCTCTCGCGAATCGAATCAAGAGGTTCCCGTTGAGTACAACGGATGTAGAGGGTGCTAATACCTTCCCTCTATGTAATCGACTCCCGAACCTAGAATATTGGTTGCGATGACCATGTTCTTATCTCCTTAAAGGTTTTATCGATATTTTCCTATTCCATCCTTGGAATGAATAAAGTTCGGTGGCGAATCTGTTTCGAACAGTATTTTTCGCGTCCATCGCTAGGATCGTATTTTTCGAGGTACGACAGCGGGCTTGCGTCTTCCCTTCATTGATTTTCAATAGAGAGTGTTTGACTGGCTGCGGCTGGCGCCCTCGCAACTACACCCTAATGTGATCGTGTTCGTGCGGGCGTACGAGCTCGTCTGTCGGCATCTCAACATCAGGGCTACGCTTACTCTTTTCTTTCGTGTCTTCCATCTTCAACAACAAACATTCGAGGGTCGACACAACTGGGTGTCTTTGAAGCAGCCTAGGAGACTGTTTCGGGCATATCTAGATTCCATCCGCACTTTTAAAGACCGGTACTATGTACTTAAGCCAGTCACCCATACGGCCGTGGACTCACTATTCGACCTCGAGGTTTGAGAAAAAGACGGGAAGCCAGAGGAGTTCTTAGTGATGAAGTTCCCGTTGACCTAGATGGAGTAGCATTTTGATAAGGGCACAAACAACTACATAGTGAGACCGGGTGTCGCAACTGCGAGAAAGGAGCCGGCGAACACAAACAGAAGAGTTGCTACCAAACGTTATTTATCCCAAAGAGAGGGAAAGGAAACGATCGAAGAAAACCTAAAAGAACGGGAGAAGACAAGGTCATCGCAACAAAATCTTGGGTTCGGGAGTCGGTTACGCAAGGGGAAGGTATGAGCACCCCTCACGTCCGTTGTACTCAAGGGACCCATGCTTATTGTCTAATCTATGGGTGAAAACGATCTAAACGCTATTGCTAAACAGGGGTGAAGAGAAAGAACATACTCGATAGGACATCACCGTCCTATGCCTACGTATTCCCTCGTGCAATGGGAAAGTCAGAGTCAACGTAGTTCAGAAAACTACGGGTGATGGAGGGAGGTTGCTCGCCAAGACATCGTCGTCTTGTGCCTACGTATTCTCATCTGGTATGAGAAATTAGAGCAAACATAGTTCGAGTAACTATGGGACAAGGTCTCGATCATACTCAGGTGAGAGAAAAGGTTCTGGATAATCGGTTGGTCTCGATTGCACTAGGGCAAGAGAAAAGGGGAAGTTAGTTGTTAGTGTGCTTGTCAAGGATAGAGATCCTCGTGCCTACGTATTCTCATTAGGGAATAAGGAATTAGAGCAGTCGTAGTTTGGCTTACGGGAAAATGGGATCTCGATCGCACAGGGGCGAGAGAAAAGATTCTAGGCCTGAAACGCCTTAAAAGAAGTGAATTGACTTTGTTTGAGATGTGTACTGCACTAAAGTCTATGACATAGGAGCGGATGTGTCACATATCACCCTCGGGGCATACGCTAAACACTCTAGACAAGCAAGGAGAAACCCCTCTCTCATTATTTTCCACGTACTTAAGGCTCGTGGCGCACAATACTCATCGTAGCTATTAAGTGTTTTGAATATTTTTTTGAGAAAGAACTTTTGAAAAGAGAAGGTGATGCATTGGTTTGACAGTGTTAGTAAATTGAATCGGGACAAAATGTGACGCTAAAATGTCGTAGCTCGACTTATGATGAAAGTCAAACTATATGAGGTCGCGTAAATTGATATTCGTGCTATGGACAAGATAGAGAAGTGATATTGAGGATCATTCTTCAATTAAATTGTGTTGCACGGATAAAAGAAGGGTGGAATCTCGTCTTAATCGTAAACATCATATTGATTAACCGAAGGTAGCCTATCACGATCCCAAAGTAAATAAAATGACCCAAATGGTCATTTTCCATAGATTTGAAATTGCGAAGGTTATCGACTTCGATAAATCGACGCTTACAAATTGAAAGACTTCATAGATCAAGAAAATTAAATAAGAATCGAAATGAAGAAGAAATAAGGAGAGAAAAAGTGGGTGGTCTCAGATCCATCATTGTTTATCAATAGTTTGACTAGTAATGATCTTCGGAGGTCTCGTCATCGACCAAAATGCAATAATACGAAAATAAAACCTCAAGGATAAATAAAAACACCAAAATCTAATTTTAGAAAAAAATATTAAAAACTCTAAAAAACTAAAATTATAAAAATGTATTAACAATTCTTAAAAATTAATTGGAGAAATATGTTAACAAATCTGAAAAACTATTTAGAAAAATATTGAAAAAATCTATAAAAAAAATTAACTTATAAAAATATGTTAACAATTTAAAAACTAATTTATAAAATATGCTAAAATCTAATAACTAATTTAGAAAAGAAGTAATTTTAAAACTCTAAAATTATCTTAGAAAAATAAAAACACAAACTCTAAAATTTATGAAAAATGTCATGGGGGTATGATGGATCAATGGACTTAGGTTGAGCCCTCCCCCTGCTTGCGGTTCACTTTAAACCCACCACATAAACAAAGAAACACCAATAGAAATAAAGACCTAGTCCTAAAGCCACAACAATATCCTATTTTAACGCAAAAACAAATGGAAGATGCAGGCTAACGACATAAGAAGAAGCAATGCGCTCAGGATCGCTACCAGCTTCGTAAATAAAAGCAAACACAATAAATCGCGAAACTACATCAAAATCCATCAATGGCGGAAAAAAAATCGACTCAACCTTTTTCTTCTTCGTACGGATTGTTTAGTTCCCCTGTTCTCACTTCAAAACTGCCTCAAATCAGTCATGGCTCAGGTTTGTTTTGCTCCTGACTCAAACCCATTTTTGTCCCTCTGAATCAAACTCATTCTTCTGTTTTTCGGTTTTTGGGTATTGATTTGAGAATAGTTTTCTTGGTTGTTGTTGGTGATGGAAGATTGGAGACGAAGGAGGTTCGTGTTTGATTTGCTTTGATAAAAAAAATGGAGGTTGAAGTGTTAATGGTGGTCGGAGTTCTTTTAACGGTGAGGTTGAAGAAGATCTTGAGGGTGTCGGCGAGTTTGTTGTGTATGGTGGACGAAGAGGAAAGAGAGGGTGGAATACGAAGGGGGATGCACGGCGATGAAGGAAAGAGAATTTGAGGCAGAATGTTTAGGGTTGTTCTTTTTGGGGTCGTGATGCTATTGGTTTTTTCCTGATTTTTTTATGTCTTGGCTAATTTAAGACATCGTACAGGGTGTATGGTTTGGCGAAAGAAATAATGTGGCCGTTGGAGGATGCAAGTTTGTACTATACAGGCTGGCTGTTGTTATTGCAGAGGTACGAATTTGGCGCGGAGTGTTTGGAGTTTTCAATGTTGGTTGCAAGTTGTGGGGTCCTGGTATATGGTACAAATGGTGCAGGATTTGATTTGATGTTTTAGAGCAGGATTTTTGGATTTTAGTAACGAACATGTTATGGAGCACTTATTTTGTTATTTTTCCTTGTCGTTTTGTAAAACAAAAACAATGGCCTTTTATTGTATTGATTTTTTTGTGGAACGTTTTTTTTTATGGGCTTTGAAGGGATTTTATTTGGAATGGTTAAGTGGAAATTAGATAAATTTAACAAAATGGATATGAACATAGAAAAAATTGGATATTTGTAGAAATGGATAAAAAAGAAGGATAATTGGGTTGGAAAATATCTTTAATGGATTTTGAACAATTGGATAAAGAAAACATGGGTAATTGAATGAAATATGGGAAATGGATTTAAAATGGATATAGAAAACTAGTTCATGGATTGCGAGTGGATTTGGAATATGGATAAAGAGATATTTGGCTTGGATTTTGAAGTTTGGAAAATGGTTAGAAATGGATTATGATAAAGATGAAGTAATATGGACTATGGACTTTGAAAATGGTCATGGTTAGGGAAATGGATACATAACTAGATATGACCTTGATCCACTTGACAACAAGAAACCACACCAAATCCAAACAATAAATAACAACAATCCTTTGATCACAAAGAAACCTTAACCCAATGAGCCCCAACTGACAAAAGTACACAAACCCACGCATGGACAAAACTCTAATTTTCCTCGAAACATACCCCGATGAAGAAAGTAATCTGAGATGCAATGAATAAAACCAAACCCTAATCCAAAGCACCTGGCACTCTTGAGAAATCCTTGCTTCAACCTGACTGAAATAGGAACCACCCGAACCGTCTCTGAACAGGGCAAGCACCAATAACGAGAAAATCCTTTGATCCCACGTCTTAAACGACCAATGTAGAGTATGATTATGAACTAAGGCTAATGATGGTGTAAAATGAACGCGAAGCAAAAACCAGTTAAAGTTAGAAAAGAGAGGGCAAATTTTGGGGTGTAACAGCTGCCCTTATTCAATCGACTTAGACCTGAAAGTATGGAAAGCAACCGCTTTCAAACATTCAAGGTAAAAGGTGATTGAATATAAAAAGAACCCAGAAATTTGCGAACTATGCTGATATTCCCAATGCCAAGATTTCCAGCCGAAGGTGGACTTAAAAAACAACGGGTACTAATCAAAAGTTGGGATAACCGACAAGGTAACTGATCAAGAAAGTAACAATGACTACTAACCAAAAGTTAGGATCACCCAGACGCCGACCGAAGGCGAATACACCAATAATAAAGACTACCAACCAAAAGTTGGGATCGTCCAAAGGCTTACCAACCAAAATTTGGGATACACAGGAAGTTGAATCAACCGACTCACAACCTGAAAGGAAGATGACTCCGCTGGGGAAACAATAGAGGACTACCAACCAAACGTTGGGATAACACCCACAAACAACGGACTACCAACCAAAAGTTGGGATAACATCCTCAAAACGAAAAAGTTAAGGATTATAAGAGCACCAATTCTATCCATTAAAGAGTTAATGGAAGGACAATCATCCTCACCAGAGGGGTACATCATCAAAGAGTTGATGGAAAAGAAGCTGACATCGTCAAAGGCTTGACGGGGAGAAAACTTGGAACATCGTCATCAAAGGGTTGATGGCAATAAAACTTCATTAGAGAGACACCTCATCAAAGAGTTTACGGAAGAAAAACATCTGGAATATCGTCATCAAAGGGTTAATGGAAAGATAACATCTAGAATGTCGTCATCAAAGGGTTGATGGCAGGAAACTGCTGACATCGTTAAAGAGTTGCCGGAAGAGAGAAAATTCACCGAAGAGACACATCATCAAAGAGTTGATGGAAAGAAAAACCTAACTGAAGGAACGCTTCGTCAAAGAGTTGACAGATAGAAAAATTTTCTGAAGAAACACCTCGTCAAAGAGTTGATGGGAAGAAATTTTTTTCGAAGAAACACCTCGTCAAAGAGTGGGCGGGAAGAAAACTTGCTCGGATGTCATCATTAAAGGGTTGACGGATAAGACCCGATCGAGGGTATGATCAATGTATGATCTAAGACCCAAAAGAAAATAAGCAACTGAAATGACCGATAAGTCTGCTGGGGAATGACTTGGCATTCTCTGAGGATATGTCACTGACTTGACTGAAAGTTGGATTTTGGGCTGCCATGAAAGGTACCAAAACTGGTCTATGCTTCGCATGTAAATGTTTGAATATGGCGTAATGCTCCATACGAAATGGAAATGCTACGCATTTGAGGATGTAATACAAAGATGATAACTATATGCAGATGTAGGCTCGGGCTGCCGGGGAAAGAAGGATGCGCTAAGTATGATTGGACTTTGCTGGAAAGGATAGGTGAAAACTGATGGTTATTGATTTTTGGAAGGTGATATTTTCTGGGTATCAATGGGGACTGGATTTTTAGAATGAGGTGCCAATAGGGATTTGACTTTCTGGTGGTTGCCAATAGGGATTGGGCTTTTAGTTGAGGAGATGCCAATGGGAATTGGGCTTTAGTGGTTTCCAATAGAGATTGGGCTTTGGATTTTTGTGAATGGGTCAGGTACAGTTGACGCTGGAAAATGTCTTGTCTGGATATAAGTTTGGAAAATGTCTTATCTGGATACAAGGTTTATGGTTGCAGGGTTAGGGAATGGTTAACATGACTTCCCGACATTCGTTTTGAACTTGAAGGTTGACAGAACCTGCTTGAGTAGCCCTGAGAAGCTCTGAAAAAATATGGAGGGGAAATGTTCCTTCATCTCTACTTTGCCCCAGCTTGTGGGATCTCTGTAAAAACCTTCCTCGAAAGAGAACCTGGAATCTCTGTACCCTGATGGCTTAAGATGCATTTCCTTAACATTTAGAACCTCAGAGAGGTGCTTCAGATGAGAACTCTGCTCTAAACCAGATTAACTTCTTATTCTCTTGGGGTGACTTGCCCCAGCCTTGAAATGACTTTTCCCCTGACTGGTTAATTTGTGAAGAAGTGCCTCAGTCTAGCTGACCTTCAAGAGATTTGATGAATCTCGACCTGGTTGCCCCAGACTAACTGGCTTTTGGATGGCTGACTCCCCTAGCATGATCATTTTACATAACTTGCCCCAACTCCACAGAGTACTCAGGCACTTTGCATCTTATCTTAATCAAACTTTCCATAGTGGAAACTTTCCTGAGTCAAGTGCTTACCAGCAAGTGAAACAAATCGCTTTGCAAATGATATTTTAATGCAATGCATATGACAATTTTGAAATCCAAGTCTATTCACTGGAAAAAAAAGTTGTGACATATAGTGAATGAATCACTTATCAGAATGTCAACATCAATACCCACATGGTAAGAAAATCCTTTTAGGAGTCAGTTTCAACGTCATCTTTACCGAAGTATGCTTTCGAAACAAACCTGCTTCAATTAGGTCGTTTGAAGGTTGTAACGTGGCCTAGTTCACAGTTTGAGAAAGAAAGGATATAAGGCTCAAAGTTTTGATTTAACCCACCCATTCTCCTTGATGTTCTCCAGTCCTATATTCAGCTAATTCAACACAAGCGCTCACCTTTCAAAGGTTGGGTGACAGGAGTGATGGTTAAGGAAACCATAAGTTTTCAGAGTGACAGTCACTCGCTTTTCGTCTTTGGTGTCTGGAGTCACACGACTTGTTCTTCATCATTTTTTAATTCCCTTATTTTTCCTGGACTGACTCTTTTGGATATATCTTTTTGATTTCGAAGTCCAGCGGGATGCTCTAATTTGTTTCCTAAGCCTCTTTTTCAAGTTGTCGACTTAGCGGGCTTCTTATTTTTCTTTTCTTTTTGGGAATAAGTCGTGTGACACTGGCTGGTCTGACTTGTTTGACAGGGTTGTGACTGCCTAACTCCTTGGCTGGTGATGGATAACCACTGTAAGTTTTTGAGATACGACCTCTACAGGTTTGATTGATCCTCGAACGGGAATACCCCTTTCGCAATTTGGATGCTCGATCAAATTAATTGACACCTACCCTGCCCCAAGTTAAGATCGAGGGTTTTTAGTTTTCAGAAAGAAACTCCTACTACTAGGCTCAAGGGGTTGACATGGGATTATCTTCCTTATATCTCCGGTGTTTAGGAATTTGAAACAATGCATGTACATCATCACCAGAGGTTTTATTCAAAAGCATACAATCAGAAGTTTTGCGTCTTTCAATTTCTTCATCCTCCCTCAGATTTTGCTTAAACAAGCGTTTGGCATCAATAAAAAGTATTGAGTGAACACGAATGGATTTAATCAAAACATGCATATTCATTTCATTATCATTATCACTCAAAAACAGACAATTTTTATAGATAAGATCCGCACTTTAACAGAAAAGAAACTACAAATGCAAAGAAATGACATGATATAAAGGATTGCCAGCTTCGAGGAATCGGGCTTTCTAACCTTGATTTGCTAATGAACTAGCCATCTTCATAATTGCTCGTCGAAGTCATTCTAATACCCTTCTAAACATCTACTCTCGGTAAATTCCTCCATAACATGAACTAATGAACCTACATGACTTGATGAAGGAGGATTGTTGATCTGAATACCTTGAGGCGTGACTAAGAACATATTGGAGTCAAGCAGAGTCTGAATATTGATCTTAAGCACCTTATAGTCTTTGGTTGAATGCCCCCGTGCCCCAACATGGTAGTCACAGTGGGCGTTGACATCAAAACCTGGTGGATATGGAGGAATCACTGGGTTAATCTCCTTTGGCACTATCAATCCACCTTTGATCAAATCTGGTAACATCTGACTATACGACATCGGCAACTGAGCGAAATGCTTCTCTGGCTTCCTAAGTCTTTATCGGTTGTGCTTATGTGGCTGATGACAGTATGACCGTGGACTCTGGAGGGGAAACGATATCTTATACAAAGATCTAGAAGATTGCTGACTCTGAATAGTTGAAATATCTGAAGACTGAATCTGAGGTATCGGGGATTCCCTGATGCACTTTCTTTCTTCCATTCCTCTTGAGAACTGGAAATTGATTCATTTTCATAAACTGAGATGTCTGAGGTGTCTTGAATCTTTCTACTCTTGAGTCCGCTCTTGATACGTTCCCTAATTACTATCAAGTCGGAAACGTTTAAATCCCCATTGCCAATCATCTTATCCAAATATGGACCTCGCAAAGTATCCATGAACATGTCAACCAATTCTCTTTCTAGAAGTGGTGGTTGAACAAGATCAGCTAATTCTCTCCATCTCTGAACATATGCTCTGAAAGATTTATTGTCCGCTTGAGATAAGTCTTGTAACTGCATGCGACTGGGAGTCATGTCGAGATTGTAATTGTATTGCTTCACAAAGGCGTTGGCTAGGTCTGACCATGATCAGATGCAACCGCTCTCCAACTGCATGTACCAACCCAATGATGCCCCACTCAGACTGTCCTGGAAACAGTGAATCATAAGCTTGTCGTTGTGGACATATGAGGCCATTCTTCTGCAAAACATCACCAAATGCCGCTTCGGACAACTATACCCTTTGTACTTCTCAAAATTCGGTGTCTTAAACTTCGGAGGCATCAAAAGGCCTGACACCAAACACATGCTTGAAGCATTCAGATTAAGAGTATCATGACCCATTAGGGAGTCAAGCTTTTCCTCCAACAAACAATATCTTCTCATAATCTCAACAGTCTGTGAGTCCTTAGGATTAATCTTTGGAACATTCCCTTGAAAATCTGGCATAGAGAATGTGAAATTCTGATAATCTGTATCATTGAGGGAAGATGAATGTCTATCTCGGACAATGGTACGCTCTTGTATAACTTGATCTTCAACACGAATCTGCACAGGCTGAGCTTGTGCAACATCGTTCACTGAAGGTGGAATAACATCCTCATTAACTAGAGTCCTCTGAATATTAGCCTCTCCCCTTGTCATAGCAGTCATGGCTTCCATGAGCTAATCCAACTGATTCTTCATCAATTCAAACTCTACCCTTATAAGAACCGAATTCTGCTCTCCTGAGTTCATGATTCTTCCAAAAGCTAAATCAAGTCCAATACGAGTGTCGGGAAATCAATTGCGGGTCGAAAAAAGATGGATGAGCTCTCTGTCGCTAGCTGAGGAAGGATATGCAAAAATGGTGCACAAATGCAACACAATGCAAAATGCTAATGCAACAGACACAGGATCAAAGCTTCTACAAAGCTCTGAATAACTGCTGTGTTGCTGACTGAATAAGCTCATAAATCTGCTCTGAAGAAGATACCGGAATACCAGAATACCCAAAAAACCAGAATGCCGGAGTTTCAAAATACCAGAATACCAGGCTGATAAATTCCCACTGATAAGAAGACCAGAAAATCGGGTTGGTTGAAAGTCAAGGTTTCCTGCAAAAACCCTCCCCACTCGCAGGTAGGACCTAGTCTCTGAAAAGGGTACAACATCCTATGCAGGTCATCAGTATCACAGACTCTCAGGTCGAGAAACGATGATACATTCACCATTTCTGGTTTGGCATCATGGTCAAACGAGGAGGCCTCAACTGACTTCCCAATGAACGGTCTCCAGAGTCGTTAGTTTTCATATCCAACACCCCCTCAACTGTTCAAAATGCATAGGATAGGATGTCTTCAAAGAAAACCTCGCCTGGACGCAAATTTCATGAGGGCTCTTGCATGTCAAACATGCAAGCCCGCACTACTCTCCACACTAATACTAGGTGTGTACTCAAGCCTGGGTATTGGGTTTATCTCTCGATGGAACACTCCACCCAACAACACAGCAGCAATATGATAATAACGATAAAGTGCGGAAAATAAAAATGTAAATGCAATACTATACAACAATAAAATATACACATACAACACACATATGCACACAAATAAACACTCAAAGACATAAAATAGACAAGTACTAGGGTTGACTCGCATAGGGAAACAGTCTCCCCAGGTTGCAACTGCGATAAAGGAGCCAGTGAAAACAAACAAAAGAGTCGCCACCAAACGTTATTTATCCCAAAGAGAGGGAAAGGAAACGATCAAAGAAAACCTAAAAGAACTACAAAAGACAAGGTCATCGCAATCAAATCTTGGGTTCGGGAGTCGGTTACGCAAGGGGAAGGTATGAGCACCCCTCACGTTCGTTGTATTCAACGGGATCCATGCTTGTTGTCTAATCTATGGGTGAAAACTATATGCCTACGTATTCCCTCGTGCAATGGGAAAGTCAGAGTCAACATAGTTCAGAAAACTACGAGTGATGGGGGGAGGTTGCTCGCCAAGATATCGCCGTCTTGTGCCTACATATCCTCATCTGGTATGAGAAATTAGAGCAAATGTAGTTCGAGTAACTACGGGACAAGGTCTCGATAAGGTGAGAGAAAAGGTTTTGGATAACCGGTTGGTCTCGATTACACTGGGGCAAGAGAAAAGGGGAAGTTAGTTGTTAGTGTGCTCGTCAAGGATAGAGATCCTCATGCCTACATATCCTCATTAGGGAATAAGGAATCAGAGCATCCGTAGTTTGGCTTACGGAAAAATGGGATTTCCATCACACAGGGGCGAGAGAAACGATCCTATGCCTGAAATGCCTTAAAAGAAGTGAATTGACTTTGTTTGAGATGCGTACTGCACTAAAGTCTATGACATAGGAGCGAATGCGTCGCATATCGCCCTCAAGGTATACGCTAAACACTCTAGACAAGCGAGGAGAAACCCTTCTCTCATCATTTCCCACGTACTAAAGGCTTGTGGTGCACAATACTCATTGTAGTTATTAAGTGTTTTGAATATTGTTTTGAGAAAGAACTTTTGAAAAGAGAAGGTGATGCATTGGTTTGACAGTGTTAGTGAATCGAATCGAGACAAAATGTGACGCTAAACCGACATAGCTCGACTTATGATGAAAGTCAAACTATAGGAGGTCACGTAAATTGATATTTGTGCTATGGATAAGATAGAAAAGTGATATTGAGGATCGTTGTCCGATTAAATCGTGTCGCACGGACAAAAGAAGGGTAGGATCTCGTATTAATCGTAAACATCACGTTGATTAATCAAAGGTAGCCTATCACGATCCCAAAGTAAAGAAAATGACCTAAATGGTCATTTTCCATAGATTTGAAATTCCGAAGGTTATCGATTTTGATAAATCGACGCTTACGAATTGAAAGACTTCATAGATGGAGAAAATTAAATAAGAATCGAAATGAAGAAGAAATAGGAGAGAAAAAGTGGATGGTCTCAGATCCATCATTATTTATCAATAGTTTGACTAGTAGTGATCTTCGGAGGTCTCGTCATCGACTAAAATGCAATAATACGAAAATAAAACCTCAAGGATAAATAAAAACACTAAAATCTAATTTTAGAAAAAAAAAATATTAAAAACTCTAAAAAACTAAAATTAGAAAAATGTATTAACAATTCTTAAAAATTAATTGGAGAAATATGTTAGCAAATCTGAAAAATTATTTAGAAAAATATTGAAAAAATCTATAAAAAAACTAATTTATAAAAATATGTTAACAATTTAAAACTAATTTGTAAAATATGCTAAAATCTAAAAACTAATTTAGAAAAAAAGTAATTTTAAAACTCTAAAATTATCTTAGAAAAATAAAAATACAAACTCTAAAATTTATGAAAAATGTCATGGGGGGTATGATGGATCAATGGACTTGGGCTGAGCCCTCCCCCATGCTTGCGGTTCACTTTAAACCCACCACATAAACAAAGAAACACCAACAGAAATAAAAACCTAGTTCTAAAGCCACAACAATATCCTATTTTAAGGCAAAAACAAATGGAAGACGCTGGCTAACGACAGAAGATGAAGCAATACGCTCAGGATCGCTACCAGCTTCGTAAATAAAAGCAAACACAATAAATCGCAAAACTACATCAAAATCCATCAATGGCGACAAAAAATCGACTCAACCTTTTTCTTCTTCGTACAGATTGTTTGGTTCCTCTGTCTCACTTCGAAACCGCATCAAATCAGTCATAGCTCAGATTTGTTTTACTCCCGACTCAAACCCATTTCCGTCCCTCTGAATCAAACTCATTCTTCTGTTTTTCAGTTTCTGGGTATTGATTTGAGAATAGTTTTCTTGGTTGTTGTTGGTGATGGAAGATTGGAGACGAAGGAGGTTCATGTTTGATTTGCTTTGATAAAAAAATGGAGGTTGAAGTGTTAATGGTGGTCGGAGTTCTTTTAATGGTGAGGTTGAAGAAGATCTTGAGGGTGTCGGCGGGTTTGTTGTGTATGGTGGACGAAGGGGAAAGAGAGGGTGGAAGACGAAGGGGGATGCACGGCGATGAAGGAAAGAGGATTTGAGGCAGAATGTTTAGGGTTGTTCTTTTTAGGGTCGTGATGCTATTGGTTTTTTCCTGATTTTTGTATGTCTTGGCCAACTGAAGACGTCGTACAGGGTGTGTGGTTTGGCGAAAGAAAGAATATGGTCGTTGGAGGATGCAGGTTTGTACTATACAGGTTGGCTGTTGTTATTGCAGAGGTACAAATTTGGCGCGAAGTGTTTGGAGTTTTCAGTGTTGGTTGCAAGTTGTGGGGTCCTGGTATATGGTACAAATGGTGCAGGATTTGAATTGATGTTTTAGAGCAGGATTTTTGGATTTTAGTAATTGACGTGTTATGGAGCACTTATTTTGTAATTTTTCCTTGTCGTTTTGTAAAACAAAAACAATGGCTTTTTATTGTATTAATTTTTTGTGGAACTTTTTTTTATGGGCTTTAAAGGGATTTTATTTGGAATGGTTAAGTGGAAGTTAGGTAAATTTAACAAAATGGATATGAACATAGGAAAATTTGGATATTTGTAGAAATGGGTAAAAAAGAAGGATAATTGAGTTGGAAAATATCTTTAATGGATTTTGAACAATTGGATAAAAAAACATGGGTAATTGAAATGAAAAATGGGAAATGGATTTAAAATGGATATAGAAAACTAGTTCATGGATTAAGAGTGGATTTGGAATATAGATAAAGAGATATTTTACTTGGATTTTGAAGTTTGGAAAATGGTTAGAAATGGATTATGATAAAAAAAAATGAAGTAATATGGACTATGGACTTTGAAAATGGTCATAGGTTAGGGAAATGGATACATAACTTGATATGACCTTGATCCACTTGACAACAAGAAACCACACCAAATCCAAACAATAAATAACAACAATCCTTTAATCACAAAGAAACCTTAACCCAACGAGCCTCAACTGACAAAAGTACACAAACCCACACATGGACAAAACTCTAATTCTCCTCGAAACATACCCTGATGAAGAAAGTAATCTGAGATGCAATGAAGAAAACCAAACCCTAATCCAAAGCACCTGGAACTCTTGAGAAATCCTTGCTTCAACCTGACTGAAATAGGAACCACCCGAACCGTCTCTGAACAGGGCAAGCACCAATAACGAGAAAATCCTTTGATCCCACGTCTTAGACGACCAATGCAGAGTATGATTATGAAATAAGACTAATGATGGTGTAAAATGAATGCGAAGCAAAAACCAATTAAAGTTAGAAAAGAGGGGGCAAAATTTGGGGTGCAACACCAGGCTCGTTAGATGCTGATGACCAGGTGCAACACCGAGGAAAAGCTCATGGTGTCTCGGGCGGCTCTGGTGTCGAGGATCCGGGAGCTCGAGCAGGAATATGTAGGGGCCCTCGAGGTGGGCTTTGGCTGTTCAGTGAGCAGCTCCGGATCGTGACCCCGAATGTTCAGTTTGTCACCGAAGGGACGGGGGATTTTCATCAGTCGTCGAGGGTCGCGTGGTCGCGCCGGTAACCGAGGAAGAATAAGACGGCCAAACCGAGGTGGGCGATGATCAGGAGGAAAATGAAGCTGCTTATCGTTGTAATATGTCTATTTTTCTTGCCTGCATGCCTATTTTTGATGTGTTTGTTTCTAGCCGGCGTGCCATTTTTGTAACTCTTGAACAATGGGCTCTGCCCACCTTTTTTGGGAATGTAATAATTTTACTTTTATGTCGCGTGTCCTCTATTTTCTTTGTTTTCTTATTTTCTATGTATGAATAGCATTTGTATGTTTGTTGCCAGGAATCTTGCTCGAACTATATTGTGATCGATCGGGTAGTGATCTGGTCGGGTGATCGAAGTTGATATTCGATCGACGAAGGAGCCAAGATCTCGGTCAAGGTCTTGGCCCGAGGTGTGAACTTCTCATCACGAGCTGGGTGTTCTGCCTTATTGGTACGACAACGGTGGAGCTCGGTTGAGGGGTCCCCGTCTGCCCGCACATGCAAAGGGCAGACTCTTGTATTTTTGTTTTAAATTTAAGAGTCACGCCTGTACCATGTCGCACCCCTATGGTTGCGACATTAGTGGGTCACGGGTAGTGTCTAACTGTAGTATTGCTTGAGTTTTCTTGCATTCCATGGTCGAGCGAGTTCTTTCCCGTGCAGGTTTTCGAGGTAATAGGCCACGTTTCCTGTTTTGTCTCGAACACGGTAGGGGCCTTCCCAGTTCGTGGCGAGTTTTCCCTCACGCGAATCCTTCTGATTCTTTTGTAGGACCAGGCTGCCCACCTGGAACTCGCGCTTGATGACTTTACTGTCATGCCGCAAGGTTATCCTTTGTTTTATCGAGGCTTCTCGTAGGGATGCCCCCGACCTGATTTCCTCGACTAGGTAGAGTTCCTCCCTTAAGGCCTCGTCGGTTGCCTCCTCATGGAGGGGGACTTGATTCTTCTGGAAGGTTCTCTTATTTCCATCGGGATTACTGCCTCAGTTCCATAGGTCAGCCAAAATAGGGTCTCCCCAGTTGTCGAGTGTGGGGTAGTCCTGTAGGCCTAGAGTATGCTATGTAGCTCCTCGAACCACCTCTTCTTGGCGTCTCCGAGCCTTCGCTTTAGGCCATGCAGAATTACTCTATTCGCGGCTTTGGCCTACCCGTTCGTTTGCGAGTGTTCGATCGAGGTGAAATGTTGCTTTGTGCCCAGCCTGGTGATGAAGTCCTGGAAGTTCTTGTCGGTGAATTGTGTTCTGTTTTTGGTGATGATGGCTTGGGGTACGTCGAACTGGGAAAGTATATTCCTCTTGTAGAAACGGAGTATGTTTTAGGCTGTGATTTTGGCTAAGGCTTCGGCCTCTATCCACTTAATAAAGTAGTCGACGCCAACTATTAAATACTTATTTTGGTATTAACCTATGGTGAAGGGCTCGAGGATGTCCATCCCTCACCAGGAAAATGGCCATGGCGACGGGAGTGTTTTGAGATTGTTTGGCGGAGCCAGGTGCATGTCCCCGTTCCGTTGGTATTCCTCACACTTCTTGACGCGCTCTTTTGTGTCTTGCTTCTTGGTGGGCCAGTAGTATCCCGATCGCAGGGCCTTGCGAGCAAGTGATCTTCTGCCGAGGTGTTAGAAGTTGATTCCTTCGTGGATCTCTTGGAGTATGCCCGATACCTTGGATTCGTCTACACACTTGAGGAGAGGGATGGAGAATCCCCGTTGGTACAGTTTTTCCTTGATTAAGACGTATGAGCAGGCTCGTCGTCTGACCATTTACTGTCGCCGATAGCATTTACCTCGACAATTGTTGTGTCCTTCTCGATGCTAGGGTGAGAGGGGACCTCCTGGATTACAGATTTGTTTCCGTCGTTTTTCTTCGTGCTTTCCAGTTTGGAGAAAATGTCTGCTTGGGTATTGTGTTCGTGCGGAACGTGTCGTACCTCTACAAAATAGAAGCTTTTCATTCTTTTTCTTACCAAGGAGAGATACTCGGCAAGGTTGTCATTCTTGGCTTGGTACTCTCCCCGAACCTGGGAGGCCAAGAGCATGGAGTCGGTAAAGATATTTACCTCCTTCGCGCCAAGGTCTTCGGCCAAACGGAGTCCTGCGAGGAATGCCTTGTACTTGGCCTGGTTGTTCGATGTTGGGAACGCCAAGGCGAGAGAGACTTCTATCAGGATACCCTCTTTGTTTTCCAATATAATGCTTGCTCCGCTTCCTGTCGAGCTAGAGGCGCCATCGACGAAAATTGTCCATTTGTATGCCCCCGAGGTCAGGGACTCTGTGGAAGTCATCTCTGCAACAAAGTCGGCCAGGACTTAAGCCTTAAGGGATTTTCTGCTCTCGTATTGGACGTTGAATTCGGAGAACTTGATCTACCATTTGAGCATTCTTCTCGACATGTCCAGCCGCCCGAGTAGTTCTTTGACGAGATGGTCGGTTCTGACCATGATCGTATGGGCCAAGAAGTAAGGATGTAGCCTCCTGACCGCGTTGATGAGGGCCAAAGCAACCTTCTTGATATGTTGGTATCTGAGCTCGGAACCTTGGAGGGCTTTTCTTGTGAAGTATATCGACTTCTGTCCTCCGGGTGTCTCGCGAATCAGCATTGCGCTGATGGCCTCCGTAGCAACGACGAGGTATAGGTATAGGGTTTCCACGACCTCGGGCCTCGACAACGCTTGTTGTTTTGAGAGGACTTGTTTGAGGTGGATGAGGGCCTGCTCACAGTCCTTAGTCCATTTGAATGCGGCCTCCTTGCACAGAAGCTTGAAGAAGGGGGGGGGGGCGTGTTGAGCAGACTTGGCAACAAAACGTGACAATGATGCGAGCATCCCGTTTAGCGATTGGATGGACTTCTTTGTGTTCGGCATGACGAACTTAGAGAAAGCCCTGCACTTGTCCAGATTTACTTATATTCCTCGTTCCGTTAGGTAGAATCTGAGAAATTTACGTGCTCATACTTAGAAGGTGCATTTCTCAGGGTTGAACCTCATCTTGCACTTCCTTTCCGTTTCAAAGACCTTCTTGAGATGGGTGGTGTGGTCGACCTCTTCTCGTGACTTCACGATCATGTCGCCCATATAAACTTCGAGCATGTCCCCAATTTCTCCCTGGAATACCTTGTTCATCATCCGCTGATAGGTCGCATCGACATTCTTCAAACCGATGGGCATTACATTGTAGTAATAGTTTCCCGAATCGGTCATAAAGGTCGTGTATTATTTGTCGGCCTTTGCCATGGGGATTTGATTGTACCCCGAGTATACGTCCATAAATAACAGCAGTTTAAAACCTGCAAAATGTCGATATTAGGTAACGGTAAGCATCTTTGGGGCATGCCCAGTTGAGATTATTATAGTCAACACACATCCTCCATTTTCCATTATGTTTCTTAACTAGTACGACCTTGGACAACCATGTTGTGTACTGGGCTTCTGATATAAAATTTGCCTCTAGAATGTCTTTTACAGCTTTTTCAGCAGCCTCTGCTTTCTCGGAAGACTGCCTACCCTATGTTGAACTATGGCCCTAGCGGTCGGATCTATGGTGAGGTGGTGACATGCTATGTCGGGGTCGAGGTCGGGCATCTCCGCAGTGCTCCAAGAAAACAGGTCAGCGTTCTCCCGAAGGCAGGCTTTAAGCTGCTTCCTCGTCGGGTTGGGGAGTTCTGTGCCAATCTTCATGCTTCTTCCTGGGTCATCTCCGAGCGTGATGAGCTCGAAGTCTCCATCTGGAATGGGGCGCGTTGGATGGGACAGTTGCTCGTTGTCTGTTGGAGGTGTGTCTTCAGATTCCGTGCTCTGCTCCTGCTTGTTGGGGAAGCGGCTGTCAAGGTTGACGGAATTGACGTGAGGGAGTGGCTTCTGCTCCTCAGTCTGGGTTGGCCTGCCGATCAACTTGGGGGGACGTTGATCGAGTTAATCTCTTTGAGTGCCACCTCGAAGCATCTCTTGGCCGCCTCAATGTCCCCATGGAGGGTGATGACCCGACCTCTGGCTGTGTAGTACTTCATTTTCAGGTGGACTATAGATGGTACCACGGTTAGTTCAGCTAAGGTCGGCCTTCCCAGTATGCACTGATACACAGAGGGACATTCGATCACCAGGAAGCGGACCTTCACCTGTCTGGCCATCTCCTCGGCCCCGAATGTGACGAGCAGCTCCACGTATCCCTAACATTTGGTGGTGGTACCGTTGAAGCCCTGTAGGTTAGAGCCGACATACAGGGTCAGGTGGCTCTCATCGAGCTGGAGGGTTATAAATAGATGAGCATACATTATGTCCACCAAACTCCCTTAGTCGACTAGGATTCGGTGCACATTGAAGTTTTCCATTTAGGCCCTGATCAAGAGGGGAATGCTAGAGTTTAGTGCACTTCTTAGAAGCTCCTCGAGGTAAAAGGTAATCAGGTTCGATTGGCCTTTAAACTTATTGAGGGTAGTGTTCGTCTTCGAGCTCTTATCAATGAATTCCTCAAACTTCCTCTTAATTGACCCGATCGGTAGCTTGCTGGGCCCTCTGCCGGATATGACCAAGGTGGCGGGGAAATTCTCCCATGGACTGTGGGAGGACATCGGTCTGGAGGGCTTGTTGAGGAGGAGAAAATCCTCTGGCCGGGAGACACACAAGGCGACCTGTAGTCCAGCTTCTTCGGAGGGTGGTGATACTTCCTTAACCCTCTTGGCTTCGCGGGTCTTAGGTCGGGGGGCCTCACCTCTCCGGGTGTACTATTTCAGGTGCCCTTCCTTAATTAAGATTTCGATTGCATCCTTGAGGTCGATGCAATCCTCTTTGACATCTCCATGACTCCGGTGGAACTGGGGGTATTTAGATTTGTCCACGTTGGGCATCGAGGGTGTCGATTTTGGGAAACAGACATCGTCCCTTTGGAATTCTGAATTGACACATTTGGACAGGATGCGCTCGAGGGGAGCCGTGAGTAGCGTGTACTCAGTGAACCGGCTCGCTGGTCCCCTCTGCTTGCAGGGTCGATCTTCTCTTCTTCTTTCTCCGCTTCATCGAAAAGGAGCGACCTCCTCATGCCTGGTGCCCCTGGAGCCTTCTGGTTCTGTGTGTCCTAGGCGGTATTGGCGGCCTCTATCTCCTCATACTGGATGTATAATTGGGCTCTGTGGAGAAGAGCATTCAAGGTGCGGGGGCGTTCCATCCCGACGGCTTTGGCGAAGTCGGAGTGAGGCCATATGCGTCTCTAGGTCAAGAATTTCTTCATATCATCCATGGTGAACACCTGGACGGCTTCTCAGTTGAACCTCTCTATATAATCTCGAAGAGGTTCATTTTTCCCCTATATAATGACTTCCAGGACTGCCTCTGTCTTTGGATGGTGCCGGGAAGCTGTGAAGTGCCTGGAGAACTGCCTCTTAAGTTCGCCCCAGGAGGTGATAGATTTGGGTGCGAGGAGTTTGTACCACGCCATGGCACCCTTTCTCAAGGTAGTGAGGAAAAACCTGCACTTTATGGCTCATCGCACGCTCCAATAATCGAGCAATACGTCGATGCTTTCTATGTGATCGTCTGGGTCGGTCGTGTCATCGTATGTCGCCAAAGGTGGGAGTTTCTCCATCTCGTTGGGCAGTGGGGCCTCTCTGATTTCCCTACACAGTGGTGAGTGTTGGACGTATTTGTCACTCCTGACAGGTGACAGTGAGGGGGAGAGTGATCTCTGGTTGTTCCTGTTTCGTCGGGGAAGACTCCTCTGTCGGGCTCTTGGCTTGTTAACGCCTCCTTCAACTTTTCTCTTCTTCTGAGCCGAGGAGTGTCATTCCTTTTGGGGAGGTGATCGATCGCACTTCTGGGAAGCCATCGACTGTGGTCGCTCCAAGCGAGGGCGACACCCAATCGATCAGGGAGAAGGGCTTCGAGAGTCTTCGACATGCCACGTCCTCCGCGGGGGAGGAGAGGGGTTGCTGGAAACTAGGCGACAATGTCTCCGTAGGGGAGAAGGTGATGATTGCTCCCTCTCGAGCATTCCTATTATCTCATTCTGTTGGAAGATCATCAGGTTGGTATGGTTGATCGCCATGAACAGAGCCACCATGGTAGGGTCGGCGTCTGCTAGCACCGAGATGGGTGAGTAGATAGTCGAGTTGTCGAAGCAGTGGGAGGAATTGAGAACCGCGTCCTTCGAGGAGGGATAGGTAGTGCACCTGTCCCTGTAGTCGTACTTGTTGTTGCAGACAGTCACGTTGAGGTCGTGGCCGTCCCCGTTGACGAAGGGGACGAAGGCGATTTCCGGAGCTTTGTCGTTGCGTGGGCTGGTCATGATCAGAATGGAAGTTGAAAGTTGCTTTGGTTTTTGAGCTTTTACGCTTGGATAGGAGAAAGAACGGGGAAGCAAAGGGTTCTCATAGATGACGACACTGATCTCACCTGATCAGAAAGGAATTATTAGTCTGTCACGCGTCGTGAGCTGCTGCGATCACCGGTGTTGTAGAAAAGGAGGGTGTGTACCTGCAAGGTACTTCGATGCTTAAGTGAGTAACAAATTTTAGAAAGAGCAAGCACATAGAGAATAGGTGTAGAGAATAAGATACCTGACCCTCTAGTAAAAGAGGGTATTTATAATGTGCCCCCACCGCAGGGCCAACGATTACATTGCATTGGGCCGGATTGCCAAGCCCAACACAAGTAACTGTCAGGGCTTACGTGGCGTACGGAATATCAGCACGTGGTCTTCGCCCTGGATCAACTGCTCCGTGATCTTCAGAAGGTGGTTTGACCAACTCTTTCGAAAGTGGGTAGTTGCCTGATGATGTGTCCCTGCATGGGGGGCATGTGGAGCCCGTGGGGAAAGTGTGTGAGCTCTCCCCGACAAGATAATACTCTGCCTGAATAAGGTGCCTTGTTGAGGTGTATTCCCGATAGAGGAGGATTGGAACTTGTTGGGCCTCATCAGCGTAGCATTGGGTTGGGCCTTCCCGGCTTAGGGGCAGGTCTCAGCCCAGTCCAGAACAATATATATCATAATAGTTATTTAATATAGCAATTGTGATAAGTAGCACGCTATCTAGCTTATAACTATAGTCACACGCCCATTGTGGAAACCACCATACATACAATCACACGCTACCTACCAACGGACGTGAAACCGTCATTATACGTGTTTAGCAACCATCATTATAAGTGTTTCCCATAGTAGTGAGGCCAAAGATCTAATCGATTAGACAATTATAAAAAGTCTCATAATCAATTGAGTGATATCTCTAATCAATTGGCTAGGCCCAAAACAATTGTGATTAAGTTTAAAAAATGATAGGCTTCTCAATATTTTTAGTGTGTTTGTGTGTATGTATGTGTTTGGGCGTGTGTGTGTGTGTGTGTGTGTGTGTGTGTGTGTGTTTGTGTGTATTTGTGTGTGTGTGTGTGTGTGTGTGTGTGTGTGTGTGTGTGTGTGTGTGTGTGTGTGTGTGTGTGTGTGTGTGTGTGTGTGTGTGTGTGTGTGATTTAGCCACAATGTTTCCAGAAATATCATTGAGTCTCTACAATACATTGATCAATCAGACAGGCATGATCAAGTAAGCTTTCATACTTCCTTTCTTTCACACTTTGTAGCTTTATGTGTTGGCATTATTATCTTTGATTTTTGAATCACACAAGAACCCTGAGTCTTCTTGATGAGACTTGAGATATATCCATGTTACCATCATCTAATAGATTGAACTTTAATCCACCGTTGATCATAAACCCTTAGTCTTTGTACTGTAGTGTTAACTTTAAAGAAATTTCTAGCTTGATTCAGGAGGATAGATTGATCAACCATCTTATACATCTGTTACTTCTTAATCTATCTTCAACAGTTGCTTGACTTGAAGTGTTATCATTATCAAAATTAAGCAGCTATTAGTTAACATGCACCCTCACTATCCCTAAGCTTTACCATTTTGGATCACTTATTGACTATACCTGCATGTACATAGATCCTCACATGTTTCCCAATAAAACGCTTGTAATTAAAATTTAAAACATATGGAACTAGTATAAAAATACCCTTTTAACAGAGGTTGTTAAGTCGGTTCACCTGCCACCTGACTTAAGATGTGATGCAGTGGCAATTTTGTAAAAATGTATCTTAGATGCCATTGCATCTATGACATTTCCAAAACTTTGGATAAAAGTTCAAGTTGCTCATTGTGTTTTGACACTGACCTCAATACTAGTCGGTATAACCAGTTGCAAAAATCAGCTAATAAAGAGATTCATCGGACAATTGATTATTTTGTCCCACAGTTTTGGACATCAGTGGTTGTCTTCCCAAGTTTTTAAAGATCATTTTCCAACTCATTTTTCTGAAGTAATTGATGCTCTACCAGTTCAAGAATACATGAATCCTGTGTCTGGTCTTCAGAATTTAGCTACAAATTTGCAACACGGGAGTGCGAAACATGACATTGGGCCATATGTATATTTTGTATGGCTATGATGACATGGAAGTTGATTCTATAAAAAAAACTCGGTTGTGACTCAACTTATGTGGTATGCATCGTTGTTATCTCACCACCTCTTCTTAAAGACATCTAGTACTGACCTGCATTTAAGACTATATTTTTTGAATTTAAGTTATACCACGTTTAAGTGATTCCAACAATAATGAACTAAAATTATTCTTTTGATATTTCTTCTAGTGAGAAATTGTATTTGTGCATATATCCCATCATGTCATCTATTTCCTGTCATGAATACTGTTTTTTCCAATATAAGGATTATATTATATGCAATACTTGTTTCAGATCTGGAAGTGAAATTATGAAGTTTGTTGTCAATAAAAGTTATAACTTCATCTCATACTCTTACAATTTTCTAACTCCTACTATTACTTTTGAGTTCTTGTAGCCTTTGTTGAGTAAACATATAATAATGAATTTGAAATTACAGTTAAAAAAAGAGTATATATGCGCCATCCATAAAAATCCAACTTGTTAGGTCGGTTAAATATATCTGATTTAAGCATAAATGGAATACAATCTTTCTAAAAGCCTAGAACTATTAAGTCGGATTCTGTTTAACCGACCTAATAACATTTTCTTAAGTCAGACCCAAAACTGACTTAAGAAGTCAAAACTTCTTATGTCGACAATTCTTAGGTCAGACTCGAAACTGTCTTAAAAAGTCATTTTTAACTGACTTAACAAGCATTTTTTTATAAGTGTGAGGAGGAACCAAACTCACTATTACAAGTTCCAATACCATTCTTTTGATAAATTAAAACACCACATATCAAAGAGGGAAATCACATAGGCAGGTTGATGACATAAGACTCAACATTCTTAACAAATTGATCAAATGTATATTCTGCTAAATTAAAGGCAGCACAAGTTATTACTTGGTATAGAAGATCAACGGGACTAGGTGTGATACCTGATCCATGAAAAAGGGAGCTTAGTTAGAAACTCCGGTATTTTATAAGATATCATACATCAGACTCGGGTTGGCAACCACAAAAAAAACCTTTTACGGCTAGTCTTCATGAATGATACCAATAATTTCACTAGTAATGGCATTTAAAGAGGGATGACAATCATTATTTATTAATCTTCTATGACCAAGATAATCATTTATGATTCGGGTGAGAATGAAAAACAATGACCTCGAACAAGACCTTCTTGTATTCTCTACTACCAACATTATTAGTTAAAAAATAATTAGAGGGATGATGTACCAATCTTTTACATGAATATTTGGGAATTGGTTTCATTTAAACCAAACCTTTAGAAAAAAAGAACGAAGAAAACGACAAGATTCACCAATGAAAATATTAGAGTTTCGATAAACATAAAGGAGTTACAAAAAGAAAATTGAAAGCGTGTATGAAACATTTTAACTAAATAATATGAAATTCATACCAAATTATGGATCCTCTATTTTGTACGTTATAATTTCTATTCTAAAGACTTAGTACTCGTCGAGATGACTTAGGAAAGCTCCACTCTTTGTAGCGGTCACGTTGATGGAATCTTGAGGCATATGCAATTTTTATTATGCCATATGGTGGATGTCAAAGTCCTTATATGAAAAAAGAGGTTGATCACTTGAATTTCCGATCCATGTCTCTACTCCTAGTATTAAAATCTCTTTTTTTTTCTTCTTTTTATACGCTTCTTCTCCAAATAAGAAGTTGTGCTTCCTAATCAAGAGAATGTGTAAGTAAGTTTAAATGGGATTAAAAATGTTTGATCATATATGGGGTTGAAACCCTTATATAATGTATACATGCTCTCATACTCTCATGTTTGTTTTTATATTCACTCATATAAGTGTTAAGGTTGAATTGTAATAGAGATTAAACATGTGTGCATTTATTGCCAAGAAAGGAAGAGGAGTGTCTCTAAGTCAAATAAGTTTCCTAGTATGCAGAATGATACATGCACATTTTCCTTCCTATGGCTGGTATCTCTAAGAGTATTGTTGGGAAAATATGACATAGAGAAAATTAAAGAACACAATCACAACACAAAGATATAATGCGGAAACTCCAAAACTTGAGAAAAAACACAGTTGTTGTCAAGTGACTACCAACGAATACCACTATGTGAAAGTTGCTAATTTATTTAATTAACAGAATTTAATAATTATAATATTAAAATTTGTTCATTATTATTTTCTTGTGGTGAGCGATTATGGTCGTAGCCTTTTTTTTTTTTATTTTGAAATTTTTAAAATATGACTTGCGTGCCGTGCCTTTCTCCATATTTCCTTTATGTAAAAATTTTTCTCATCTCAATCTCTCGTAAGAAAAATGAGTATTATTTTATGTAATGTAATATAATAAAGGAAAGAAGAAGACAAGATGAAAGGAGGAAAACCATGGAGATCTAGCTTAGAGAAATATAGTTTGTTATTAGGTTTAACTTAGGTTCTCTCATTGGCTTGAGGAAACATTTGTGCTAGGGGCCATAACTGAATCATTTTATGAGCATGTTGGTGCATGTGAATGTATGTTGATGCATATGAGAGACGATTTATATGACAAATAAGTCAGTGAGATCAAATTAATTACAAATTCCCTTGAAATAAATATTAAGTTTTTGCTTTCTAAATTTTAGCACTCATCAAGATTTGTATCAAATAATGCAGGTTTCTCTCATCGCGAGGTGCATGTTTTGTATTAATAAGATACGATTGAATGAATGTATATCTAGTTGCTAAAACTTGGTTTTAACTTACCTAAACTAATTATAATATTATGAGTTTAGATGCAGGAGTTATTAACAATCCATAGGATGAATTAGAACAAAGAGTTATTCACCCAACTGATAATATTCAAGAATTATATTAGATACATTTGGAAGAAGTTCGTAGTGTAATCAGCTCACCGCTGACTTGAAACAAAATGAAATATGGATCTCAATCCATTAAAAAATCTTCTAACGGGATTTTCTGAATCAAATGTCGATGGCTATTTGGTTTGAGTAAAATTGTGGAAACATATTTAATTAAAGGCCTAATTGAATATGTTGTTTTTAATGATATTTATATCTTCACATTTTTATATGTAAATAACCATGTCAACAGACACATAAAAAATATTTTGTGATGAATCCTTGACAAGGAAAAATTGTCTGAGACAAATTTTCTGGATTGGCACCGAAACTTGAGGAATTTCCTCAAAAATGAAAAAATGTTGTATGTCTTAGAAACACCTATTCCTGAAGAGGAACCTCTTGCTTCGGCTCCTAAGGCTAAAATATATGCTTATAAGAAGCATGTAAATGATTCCAATGACACAACATGCCTCATGTTGGTTACCATGAACTCTGAATTGCAAAAACAACTTGAGAATATAGTAACGCTCGATATGATCAAACACCTAAAGATGCTAAATCAATAGCAGACTAGGAATGAGAAGTTTGAAGTTTCTAAAGCCCTTTTTTAAGGAAAGCTAGCTGAGGTAACCCATGTAGATCCCTATGTATTCAAGATGATTGGGTATGTGGAGAACCTTGAGAGACTAGGTTTTCCCCTCAGAACGGAGTTTGCAACTGATTTGAGTATGCAATCGTTGCCAGAGAGTTTCAATCAATTTATCCTTAAAAAATCATTATGAATGATTTGGACAAAACCTTACTAGAACTGCTAGGCATGTTAAGAACTTTCGAGCAGAATATGAAATCAAATGTTAAGCTCATTTTAATGGTGAATAAAGGAAACTTTAAGAAGCGAAACAAAAGGCCCAATAAGCAAGGTAATAAAGGGAAGTGCAAAGAAGTTGTCAGACCCAAACCTACTACTCATGATTTTAAGCCTAGATGAGGTGTAACAAGGGAGGGAACTTTCTTCTACTATGGTAAGACCGAACACTTGAAGAGAAACTGTCCAAAGTACTTGGAAGATAAGAAGAATAGAGTAGAGACTTCAACTTAAAGTATTTTTGTTATATTGATAAATTTACCTTCTTATGGATCTTGGGTATTAGATATTGGATATGGTTCTCACATTTGTACTAATGTGTAGGGGATAAAAATAAGTAGAGACTTGGCATAAGGTAAAGTTGACCTACGAGTTTACAATGGAGCAAATGTTGCTTCTTTAGTTGTAAGAACTTATGTATTAACTTTAACTAGTGGTTTAATAATTCAGCTAGAGAGCTGCTATTATGTGTCTGTAATTAGGCTTTTCATTTATAATAAAGAAAAATTGTTGCACTATTTATTTGAATGATGCACTCTATGCTATTGTACAAATGAACAATGGACTATATGTCCATGATCTTTAAATGCCTATTTATAATATTAATACTAAAAGGATGAAACCTAACGAGTTAAATACAATTTACCTTTGGCATTGTCGCTTAAGCCACATAAGTGAGAAAAGAATTTCCAAACCCCAAAAAGATTGACTCATGGACTCTTTTGATTATAAATTACATGACACGTGCATATCTTGTTTACTTGGAAAGATGACAAAGTCCCCATTCAAAGGAAAAGGTGAAAGGGCAAGTGGTTTTTTTGCCATTATACATACTGATGTATGTGGACCATTGAACACGCCAACCATAGGAGGCTTTGAGTACTTCATCACATTTACTTATGATTATAGTAGATATGGTTATATGAATTTAATGAAACACAAATCTGAATCATTTGAAAAGTTCACGGAGTTCAAAAATGAAGTACAAAGTCAACTAGCTAACAATATTAAAACCTTTTGATCTGATCGAGGTAGTGAATATTAAAGCTTAGAGTTTGATGACCATTTGAAAGTGTGTGGGATTCTATCACAACTAACTTCTCCCTAGAACACCATAATGGACTGATGTATCTGAGAGAAGAAACTAAACCTTGGTAGACAATGTTTGATCCATGATGAGTCACACTAACCTTCCAAACTCCTTTTGGGGACATGCTCTATTGACACCATCTTAAACACCTAATCATGTTCCATCCAAAATAGTTAATAAGACATCATATGAGATATAGAGTGGTAAGAGACCACATATGTCTTTCATGAAAATTTGGGTTTGTGAAGTTTATGTGAAACGAGAGATTTCAACTAAGCTTGAGCCCATATTTGGTAAATGCTTCTTTGTGGGTGTCATAAAGGAACTAGAGGATATTACTTCTACAATCCTTCTGTAGGCAAAGTATTTGTCGCTCGGACTGGTGAATCAATGGGAGGAAAGTAGATCTTGAATAAATTCAAGAATCACAAGTATTGATACATCTATGGAGGAACTACAGTAGGAAACACAAGTAAATATGGAAGAGAAACTTGATCAAGTAGAACAAAAACAACGTAGGTCAAACATGATACATCACCAACCTGTGAGATATGTTTCTCTTGTGACTAATCAAGGTGGTGTATTACTCATGGATCAATATGATCCTATAACCTAACAAGAGGTGAGTACTGGTTCTGAGTTTGAGAAATGGCTAGAAGCCATTAAATCTGAAATGGATTCCATGTACACAAACTAGGTTTAGACCTTGGTAGAGCCTAATGTAGAAGTTAAGCCTATAGGATGTAAATTGATCTACAAAAATAAGACTAACATAGATGGTAATGTACATACCTATAAGGTAAGAGTGGTTGCTAAGGGCAACAAGAAAATTCATGGTGTACACTATGATGTAACCTTTTCATCGATTGTAAATGCTCAAATATGTTTGAATTGTACTTCTTATCGATGCATATCATGATTATGAAATATGGCAGATGAATTTCAAGACTACTTTACTTAATGTGAATCTTCTTGAAGATGTGTACATGACATAACCTGAAGGATTTGACGTACTGCAAAAAATCCAAAAAATATGCAAGTTACAATTATCAATATATTGATTGAAGCAAGCTTCGAGAAATTGAATTATTCATTTTGATGTAACAGTAAAACAATAAGGATCCATTAAAAATGAATATGAGCCTTATGTATACAAGAAGGTTAGTGAGAGCATCATTGTTTTCCTAATATTATATATATAAGACATATTACTTAGTGGAAATGATGTCCCTTCCTTGCAGTAAGTGATAACTTGGCTAGGGAAATGCTTTTCTATGAAGGACCTGGGTGAAGCCGCATATATGTTAGGAATTAGAGCTATAAAGATGGATTATAAAAGTGACTTGACCTGAGTCAGAGTAAATACATATACAAAGAGTTAGGATGCTTTAATATGCATGATTCCAAGAAAGGATTCATATCTATGCAACATGTCTCGTGTCTATCAGAAAAACAATCCCCTTCAACTAAGGAAGAAAGGGATCATATGAATAAGATTCCATATGCATATGAAATAGGATCTATCATGTATGTCATGTTATGTGCTCGACTAATGTCTCGTATGCTTTAAGTGCAACGAGTAGGTAAAAATATGATCTTAGTGATGCTTATTAGGTTGTTTGTCAAGAATATCCTTAAGTATTTGAGAAGAAATAAAGACTCATTATTGATATATAGTGGTTATAAACAAGTCTTTGGTAATTTGATACATCGATGCTAGCTTCCATACAAATAAGGAGGGCTTTAGATCACAGTCAGAGTTAAGTGTTTTATTAAATGGTGAGGTTGTAAGCTGAAAAGTTCAAAGCATGATACAATTATTGATTCTACAACCAAGGACGAGTATATTTCTACCTCAAATGCATCAAAGGAAGCTTTTTTGGACCAATAATTTTATTATGAACTTGGAATAGTCCTTATAATTGTGAATCCCATGATCTCTATTATGATAACAATGGCGTCACCCCACAAGAAAAGGAGCGTAGATCTCACCAGCATTCCAAACAGATACTTAGGCAATATCGCCTCATTCGAGAGATAAATAGATAGAGGAGATGTGAAGATATGAAGAGTACTAACACTTGAAAATTCCGTTGACCTACTAACAAATCCTTTTGCACAACAGAAGCATGATGTCCATACTAGATCTATGGGTATTAAGTGTATGCTTTATTGGCTCTAGTGCTATTGGGAGACTGTTGGTGTAAGCTCTAGAGGTTAATATTTATTATAACTTGGTACTTGTATCAAATTATTTATTAATAATAAAAGGCATTTTTTGTTATGTTTATTTTCCCAAAATAATAAAGTCCCTAGAATAGCTAGTTCTTTTAATGAAACATTAAGTGTGACTTAATCATGAGATCCAATTAAACATAAGGACATTATTCTTAAAGTACCCATAGTCGAGATTATTGTGAAGTGGTATAACATTAAAGCATGAGACTATTATAGGGATAGACTGATGATCACATCTCATGGGTCATGGATATAGATTTATCAAGTCTTCACATTGTATGAATATTAGGAGTAATATTTATATATGACTGACACGCTATA